>QXTE01000025.1:14245610-14316756 GCA_003942145.1 Platysternon megacephalum | reverse complement strand
GCCCGCCCCCCCACTCAGCCCCTACAGCCAGGCCCCCCCCACTCATCTCCCAAAGCCCAGCCCTTCCCACCCTACTGAGCCCCCTCCCCCCCACTTCCCACTCCCCACTCAGCCCCCACAGCCTTGGCTCCTACTCCTTACTGAGCCTCCCCACTGAGCCCCCTGACTGTTCCCCACAACCTGGCATTCCATTTCCCTCTAAGCCCCCCTCCAGCACAGCACCCCATGCTGAGTCCACCCCGCCCCCTCCCTGCTCCCTCGCGCCCCCTAATGGTGCCCAGGGGCACTGCGGTCAGTGCTGCCAGTGAAGCGTGAGCCCCCTGCCCTCCCCCCAGCGGCGCGGTGACCCCATCCTCACCCCACGGCAGGAGCTGCTGAGCCGGGAGGAGGAGCTGCAGCGGGCAGCGCTGGAGCAGAAGTCCCACGAGGAGTTCCTGCGGCAGCGGGAGCACCAGCTGGCCCAGTGGGAGCTGGAGGTGTTTGAGCGGGAGCTCACACTGCTCATCCAGCAGATGAACAAGGAGCCCCCCAATGTGAAGCGCAGGAAGGGCACTTTCAAGAGGAACAAGCTCAAGGGGCGGGACAGCGAGAGGATCAGCATGCCCCTCGGTACAGGCCTGGGGGCTGTGGGTTGGGACGCACCGGGAGAGCTGGAGGGAGCCCAGGTCTGGGATGGCAGGGGGCTACGGGTTGGGATTGGGGGCACTAGCAGGGCTGAGGGCTAAGGCAACCCAGGGCTCATAGCAGGAGGGCTGCTCCCCCATCCCTTGCTCTGAGTCCCCATTTCTCCCACTGCCACCCTGCTCCCCTCCGTGGCCACGTGCCCAGGCCACGCCCCACTCTGGGCTTTGGCTGGGAGTATGGAGGGCTCCAGGCTGTGGTTACTCAAAGCTAATTACCTTGTTTACTCTCCTTTCCCAGCAGGGGCAGGTGCGGGTAATGCTGCTAACAGAGACACCCGGTGTAAATCTGGAGTGTCCGGGCAGACACCAGTGTGGAAACCTTCTGGGGAGCTGAGATCAGAATCTGGCCCTGACCCCAGTGCAGTCGGGGGGACTCCGGGTTGACCCTGGGAAACTGAGATCAGAATCCAGCCCTGACCCCATTGCAGTCAGGGAGTGACTCCAGATTGACCCCGGGGAGCTGAGATCAGAATCTGGCCCTGACCCCAGTGCAGGCAGGGAGTGACTCCGGATTGACCCTGGGGAGCTGAGATCAGAATCCGGCCCTGACCCCAGTACAGTGGGGGGCAGTGATCTTTTGGAGGTGGTAACTCCGGGGGAGGGGCAGGGGGCTGTTCTCACCCATCTCGTTCTCCCTGCCCCCTAGATTTCAAACACCGCATCACGGTGCAGGCCTCCCCGGGGCTGGACAAGAGGAAGAACGTCTTCGAGGTGGGGGCTGGAGGCTCCCCGACCTTCCCGCGCTTAAGAGCCATCCAGTGTGAGTGAGACACTGCAGCTGTAAGGGGCCAGGAGCTGGATTAAGGCTCTGTGCTTGCACCGTGCCCCCAACCCTATGGAATAGTGGCTTGGTGCTCTCCTGAACTTACTCCATCATTTGGGGTGTATCTGGTTGGGGAGGGAGAACTGTGCTGTCATCACCTTCTGGCCAATCAGAGAGGCACAGGTGATGACATCATAAGTATTCACCCATGATGTCATTTCCTTCTGGTCAGTCAGAGAAGCACAAACTATGATTAAGGCTACGATTATGTCATGGAATCTGTGACTTCCAGAGACCTCCGTGACATTTTCTGCTTCAGCCCCAGGGCTATGGGGCATGAGCTGTCAGTCAGCGGGGGCGCCAGAGCTCTCAGCTGCCGGGGCCCTGAAGCTCCAAGCTGTGGTAGGGCCCCCCCCACCCCACAGCTCCCAGCCCCCATGGGGGGTGGGGGGCCTTGCAGCTCCCAGGTGCGTGCCCAGAGGTCCAGACTGCCAGAGCTCTGAGCTACAGCAGGGGTCTCCACAGATCTGAGCCACCATGGGCAGGCCCTAGAGCTCCCAGCCACCATGGGTGGCCTCCGGAGCTCCCACCCACCAGTCCTGGAGCTCCGAGCCTCCACGGGCAGTGGGGGCCCGCAGCTCCCAGCCACTGTGAGTTGCAGCAGTGGTGGGTGCTGGACCCCCCACTCTCCATTTTGTCAGGGTTATTTTTAGTAAAAATCGTGAATTTTTGTGTATTGCCCGTGACCTGGCTGTGACTTTTATTAAAAATTTCCGTGACAAAATCTTAGCCTTAACTATGATGTGATAACTATTTGGCCATGATATAATTTTGTACAATAAGAGCCGCCCCCAGGGGTCAGTTGCACAGGGTATAATGATCCATGGGTTGCTTTATATTCCCCCTCTCTCCATACACACACACACACACACACAAACATACCCCTCCCCTCAGCACTGATTGGCCAGAATTAAATTAATCACTGCTATGCCTTTAGCATGTCCATCCTTATGCTGATTGGATGAAGTGAAGTGACATCACCTGTTGTTGGGTCTGATGACTCAACAAGGTGTTGACTGGATGAAGGAAAACGACATCACAGGAAGTTGCTTGTGTTATCTTTTCCTGTGACTAGCTCCGATTGGACCAGAGTAAATGACACTGGGGGAAGAAGTTGGTGGGGGAGGATGCAGGGCAGGGATTTGCTGTTCCATTGTGGTCTGTGCTTTGTGCTGATTGGTTGACAAAATGACATCACAGTTTATGACATCATTACACAAGTTGATCAGAGAGAATTAAATTTTATCAGAGCATGTGACATCATCTCTTGGGCCTCCCTGGTCAGCAGGAAATGACATCACAAGCGATTATATGTGACATAATTGCTTGTGATTTCTGATTGGTGTGAATGAAATGATATCACACAAAGATTGCATGTAACTTAGTTATGTGTGCTTTTCTAATTGGCCAGAAGGAAATGATGTAATTAGGATTATATGTGACATTACTTGTGCTTCTCTGATTGATCAGAAAGAAATGATATCACGGGGGACATGCTGACATCACAAAATATTCACCCACGATGTCCTTTCTTTCTGACCAATGCTCTCCATCCTGAATAGGGGGCCCGGCATGACATCATCCCCCACTGAACCATGTGTTTCCTCCCATGCAGTGGAGCCTGCCGAGAGCAGCCGGAGCTGGGGCAGACAGGCACCACGCCGCACAGATGAGGCCTGGAATGGGGAGCGCCGCCCTGGCAAGAACTGGGGTCCCGGATCCCCCAAGCCCTGGGAGGGCAGCACCCAAAATGGCAGGTAGGGGATGCTGCTTCCCCTCCCTGATACACCCTTCCTTTCCCCTCCCTAAGCCCCTCACCCTGGTGTTTGGGGTTGGGGGAGAAATCCCGGCTGTCCCCCATGATCACTAACTATAATAATAATGTTGAGCCAGGTACTGAGATGGGAGCCAGGACTCCTGGGTTCTTTCCCAGCTTGGGGAGGGGAGTGGGGTCTAGTGGGTTAGAGCAGGGGGGCGGGGAGTCAGGATTCCTGGGTCTCCGTTGTCCCTCCTCTAGCTGCTCCTCCTGGCTGTCCCCCCTCCCTGTCCCTCTCAGGATTCTAACCCCCATCCCCTGCAGAAGGAGGTCCCGGCCGGAGGAGACGACCTGGTACGTTGAGCCAGAGGAGCCCAATCCTGTGGAGCCGGCCCCACCCCAGCTTGCCCTGAACGGTGAGTCCCCATGGGGGAGAGGACACGGGCTGGCTCTGGTGTCAGGCCCAGACTCCCCAGCATAGGGCCTAGGGAATTCAGCACCCAGAGAGCGTGTCACTGCATGTACGAGAGGAGCTCCCCCTGCTGAGATCATGGCTGAGATCATGGCCCCCCTCGGGCCTGGCACCGCACAGACACCCCCCCCCCCGGCTGTGATCAGGGGCCCCCTTGGGCCCGGCACCGCACAGACCCCCCCTGGCTGTGATCAGGGGCCCCCTCGGGCCCGGCAATGCACAGACACACACACACACCCCCCCCAGCTGTGATCAAGGGCCCCCTTGGTCCCGGAACTGCACAGACACACATACACCCCGGCTGTGATCAGGGGCCCCCCTTGGGCCCGGCACTGCACCGACGCACAGAGAGACAGTCCCTGGCCCAAAGAGCTCAGTCTGAATAGCTCTGTGTGTGTGAAGATGGATGGGGGCGGAGGAGGAGGGAGGGAGGGATGTGAGGGATCTGTGGGAGGGTGAATGGATGGAGGGGAATTCGCTGGGGGGAATGGGACATGCTGGCTGTGTGTCCTGTTCCCTGCACTACCCCGGGCAGGGGATTCCCAGCACGGGCGTTGTTGCTTATGGCTCTGTCCCTTCCTTGCAGGTGATGTCCCCTCTCTAGGCCCCAACGGGACCCAGGAGTCCGAGGAGCAGCGGGCACCGACTCCGGAGCGTATCAGCACCCCCAAACTCATCCAGAGAGCACTGCTGAGGGGCACAGCGCTGCTGGCCTCTCTTGGGCTGGGCCGGGACCTGTCACAGGCCCGACGGGAGGAGAAGGGGGAGCCCCCGCCCGTGCCCACCCCCCCGCCTTCTCCTGAGCTCATCCGCTTCTCCCCCAAGGACACACACTGCCCCGCCCTGCTGGTGGAGCTGGACCAGGGTGGGCCGGCCCGGACGCCAGGGTCCACGGAGGAGGACCAGGAGGGGCCGGCCCAGACACCAGGGTCCATGGAGCAGGGCCAGGAGGGACCGGCCCAGACACCAGGTTCCACGGAGCTGCTCATCCACCTGGTCCCAGGCGGTGATAGAGGGTCCCTGACCCCCTTGTGGGGTCAGAGGTCACCAAAGAGCCCACGATGTGAGGAGGAGTGGAGTCCTGGCAGCAGGGCGGATAAGTGGGGTAAGTGGGGAGTGATGAAGATGCAGAGACTTTTCCCACTCAGGGGTGCTGGCTCCAACCCAGCTCCAGATGGGGGATGGGTTGAGTCAGGGGGATGGGGAATGGGGCCTTTCCCCTCTAGAGAGCGCCGACTCTGACCCAGCCCCAGGGCAGGGGACGGGCTGGTTCAGCTTGGGGGATGGGGTTTGGGTTTGGTCAGTATGTGCCCACCCACTTGTTGTTCTAACATCCCCTGTTCTCTCTCACCGTAGGTGGGGCCCTCCCATCGCCCTCATCCCCCTGCAGCCCCCACTCGCCACGCCCCTCCCCACACACCAGCCTCATCTCCCGGCCCCGCCCCTCCCCTGTGCGCAGCCGCATCGACCCCTGGAGTTTTGTGTCATCTGGGCCCCGTGCCTCCCCAGCCCAGTCCCCCCAGCCAGAGCCACGCCGGTGTCGGGCGGGGACCCCCGACTCCAGCAACCCCTTCATGACCTCCGACCCCTTCTTCAACCCCTCACCGGGACCTTTTGACTCGGAGACCTTCGACCCTTTTGCCTCGGCGTCCAGATTGACCGGTCTCTCCTGCCGCCTGGACCATGGCCAGCTCAGTCCCTACCCCTCGCCCCCTCCACGCCACTCCTCTGGCTTTCCTGCCCCTCTGGAGCAGACCAAAGAGATCCACCCCTTGCCATGGTGGGTGGCCAGATCCCCGCAGGAGGACAGCAGAGTCCCAAAGTGAAATGGGCGATACAGGAAGTCCTGGCCTCTTTGGACAGTTGCACACAGGAAGTCCTACAACGAAAGTGGGCGATACTGGAAGTCCCACCCTCCTCAGACTTTGCATGGAGGAAGTCCCGCCCTCTTTGGACAATTGCACACTGGAAGTCCTGCTCTCCTCAAGTTCTGGGCACAGGAAGTCCCATCTTGCATGGATCATTGTACCAGATACAAGGCTCAGGTTAGGGTGGTCTCTGTGTTGGATGTTTGGGGAATGGGGGGAGCTTTCACTATACACTGGAAAGGTGGGGGAGTTCTGGGGAGCTCCTGTGGGGTAACTGGGGCACCTCCCCCCGCCTTAAAGAAGAGACTAACAGTAGCTTGGACACCCTCTGAGCCTGGTGCCATGTTACACATGGCATGAGGTTGTCAGGTCTCTGCCAAACTCCCACCCTGGTCCTCAGAACCACTGCATAGGTAGTGATCACTGTTTGGGAGTGAGGGGCACTGGCAGAGCTGGGGGAGCCCAGGGCTGGGATAGAAGGAGTGAGGGGCACTGGCTCAGCCCATCTGTTTCATGAACACTAATAGTGGGCCCCCTCTGTTCCCAGCGTGGGGTTCTGGTGTCTGGGTTGGGGACCAGTCACCCCTCCCACAAGGTAGCAGCCCCTTTTGCTGATAGCAGGGGGTGTCTTGGGGATATCCCTGGGGGGGGGAGGACACTGGGAGGGGTCGATATGGGATCACCCCCCCCTTGCTACATTCCCGAGCACGGACTGGCTGCGCCTTGGTGCGCCTTGGTGTGCAAGTGTTGGTGTGCGTGCAAGGCTGGGAGTGCTGTGTACTCAGGCGAGGGTGCAAAGCATCAGGGGGTGCGCATGTGTGCAGCTGCCCCAATGCCTTTGTGCTGTATCTGTGGGCGTGTGCGAAGCCAGAGGCGTGGGAGCACGTGTGAGGGCTGGCCTGGGCGGGGCTGTACCCATACGCGAAGCTGGGCATGCTCGCCCATGCATGGACTGGAGACAGGTGTGCTTGGGAGCAGCTGTGCCATCACCTGCACTTCCAGCGTGGGAGTCTGTTGCTTCCCTCCCCCATCTGTGGGGTCCCCATTAACTCCGTCCCTTCCTCCTGCTGTGAGTTCCTGCCCTGGGGGCGGGGGGAGGGGGCAGGCCATGTCAATACCCCTTGTAACTGCACCAAGACCCCAGGCTGGGGAGCAGCCGAAGCTGGGGCTGCCTGTGGATTGAGACCAAATAAACTCCCAGCTGCCTCCAGCTGCTGCCTGCTGCTTCCATTCTTGCCCCTGCTTTGGTTCCGTCTTCCCCCCCCTCCCCCCCCGCTGCACCCTCCGCCCTGGGTTATGATCTCAGAGCACCAGTAGGAGAATGGCCCCGCAGGGTGCACTGGGCCCAGGGCAGGCCCTTGAGAGGCTTGGCCACCTTTGCACACCTGTCCGGTATGGGCATGAGCCTAGCATGGGAGGGAGCAAATGTGGGTGTGCGAAGACCTCTGGGTGCAGAAAGGACTCGGCTGTGTGCATGCCCCTCGCATGCCTGCCTGCCGCAGTGCCAATCACTGCTGCTTTACACTGACTGCCTTGCTCTCACGGCGGCCCTGGGCACATGGCGCTATCCAGGGCACGTGGCTCTGGTGCCCGTGTGTGGGCATGCATAACTCTTGCAGGTGCCACATTTTGCTCCTGGCTCCGTTCATGCTGACCCCAACTCCAGCCCCAGGGAAGCTCAGGACACCAAAGCGGCTCTGCCCCATTTGCACGCCCATGCATGTGCATGCATGCTCCTCACCTGCGGAGGTGCCAAGTATGGCTTTGAACATCACTGGGGGCTCAGCACTGACCCAGGTACTCTGTGTGCCCACGCATGCAGGACGCCGGCAGTGCTGCTGGGGCCGTGCACCCCTGGCACACGGAGGGGAGAGGGGCACAAGTGACTGCTGCACACGTGTGCCAGCATGACCCTTTTACACAGTGATCTTCCCTGGGTGAGGGGATTCCGCCCATCCACCCCAAGCATCAGTGGGGCTGGAACTTCCCAGAGCATCAGCAGCCGCAGCCTCCAGCCAAAGTGGGAATCTCCCAGAGCTGTTAGCCACTTGCGGGGGAGCAGCTGGGACTGTGTCCAGCAGGGGGCAAGAGAGAGACACAGAGCAGGGCTCATTCTCCCCAGCAAGAGGATGGACACACACTCTCCCAGCTCACCCCTGACACATGCAGGTGTAGGGGGTACCTCCCCCCCCCCACGTACACACACTTCTGACGGGAGAAGCCCCCCCTCCCATGACCTGTGCAGGGGCCCAGCCTTGGCCTGAAGAGTTTCTGCCCCAGGGGGCATTTGGAGGATTGGAGCATGGGTAGAGAGGGGGAACCACTTCTGATTGCAAGAGCTTGGTTGTGCTGCTATTATGTGTACTACTGTAGAACCAATACATGCCCCCCCACCCCCCACTGAGATCGGGGCCAGGGGCTGCACAGACCCTCACTGAGAGCACACAGACATGCCCCCTCAGATCAGGCCCCCGTCGAGCTGGGCACTACACAAGAGTCCCAGATTTATTTAGACTGAGGGACCACTGTGCTCAACTAGTCTGACCTCCTGCATAGCATGGGCCATAGGATGTCCCTGCATGAGTTCCTTCTTCTACCAGAGCAGCTCTGTTAGAGAAACATCCCCGTGAAATTTTAAAACGGGCAGTGATGGAGAATCCAGCACCGTGGGTATGGTGTCCCACTGGCTAGTGACCCGCCCTGGGAACAATGGGGATCTTATTTCCAGTATGATTTTGTCTAGCTTCAACTTCAAGCCACCGGATCTTGTTAGCCATAGCCCTCCCTGGGCTATCTATCTATCTATCTATCTATCTATCTATCTATCTATCTATCTATCTATCTATCTATCTATCTATCTGTAGGAACAGAGGCTAAAATAGGGAAAGAACAAGTTAAAAATTACTTAGACAAGTCAGATGTCTTCAAGTCACCAGGGCCTAGAATACTCAAGGAGCTGACTGAGGAGATATATGAACCATTAGCAATTATCTTTGAAAAGTCATGGAAGACGGGAGAGATTCTAGAAGACTGGAAAAGGGCAAATCTAGTGCCCATCTATAGAAAGGGAAATAAGGACAACCCGGGGAATCACAGACCAGTCATCTTAACTTCTGTACCCAGAAAGATAATGGAACAAATAATTAAGCAATCAATTTGCAAACATCTAGAACAGTGTTTTTCAATCCGTGGGGTCATGACGCAGTACTGGGTCGCGGCATGTAAGGCGCTGGGTCGCCTTGCTCTGGTCAGCACTGCCGACCGGGACGTTAAAAGTCCCATCAGCGGTGCTGCCCAGCTAAGGCAGGCTAGTGCCTACCTTTTCCAACACCATGCTGTGCCCCGGAAGCGGCCAGCAGTGGTCCGGCTTGTAGGCAGGGGAGCCACGGGGCTCCACGCGCTGCCCCCACCCCAAGCACTGGCTTCCCAGTCAATGGGAACTGGGGTGGGAGGCGCAGAGCCTTTGGGCGAGAGTCACGTGGAGCTGCTTGCATGCCTCCCCCTAGGAGCCAGACCTGCTGCTGGCTGCTTCCAGGGCGCAGCACAGTCTGCGGTGCACCCTGGCTGCACCGCTGACCGGGAGCCACTGGAGGTAAGTCTGTGCCTGTACCTCAATCCCCTGCCCCAGCCCTGAGCCCTCCCCAACCTGGAACCCTTTCCTGCACCCCAAACCCCTCATCCCCAGCCCCAGCCCAGAGCCCTGACCTCCTCCTGCACCCCAACCCCCTGCCCCAGCCCTGAGCCCCCCCCAAACCTGGAGCCCCTCCTGCACTCTAAGCCCCTCAGCCCCAGCCCAGAGCCCTGACCCCCTCCCACACCCCAACCCCCTCAGCCCCAGCTCCATTGGGTCGTGTGCATCAACAATTTTCTTCAACTGGGTCCCCAGAAAAAAAGTGTGAAAACCACTGATCTAGGAGATAATAAGGTGATAAGTAACAGCATGGATTTGTCAAGAACTAATCGTGTCAAACCAACCTGATAGCTTTCTTTGACAGGGTAACAAGCCTTGTGGATGAGGGGAAGCGGTAGATGTGATATATCTTGACTTTAGGAAAGCTTTTAATAGTCTAGCATGACTTTCTCATAAACAAACAAAGGAAATGCAACCTAGATGGAGCTACTATAAGGTGGGTGCATAACTGGTTGGATAACCGTTCCCAGAGAGTAGTTATCAGTCGTTCACAGTCAAGCTGGAAAGGCATAACGAGTGGGGTCCCGCAGGGATCGGTTCTGGGTCCGGTTCTGTACAATATCTTCATCAATGATTTAGATAATGGCATAGAGAGTACACTTATAAAATTTGTGGATGATACCAAGCTGGGAGGGGTTGCAAGTGCTTTGGAGGATAGGATTATAATTCAAAATGATCTGGACAAACTGGAGAAATAGTCTGAAGTAAATAGGATGAAATTCAATAAGGACAAATGCAAAGTACTCCATTTAGGAAGGAACAATAAGTTGCACACATACAAAATGGGAAATGACTGCCTGGTAAAGAGTACTGTGGAAAGAGATCTGGGGGTAATAGTGGACCACAAGCTAAATATGAGTCAACAGTGTAACACCGTTGCAAAAAAAGCAAACATCATTCTGGGATGTATTAGCAGGAGTGTTGTAAGCAAGACACGAGAAGTAATTCTGCCTCTCTACTCCACGCTGATTAGGCCTCAACTAGAGTATTGCATCCAGTTCTGGGCGCCACATTTCAGGAAAGATGAGGACAAGTAGGAGAAAGTCCAGAGAAGAGCAACAAAAATTATTAAAGGTCTAGAAAATATGACCTATGAGGGAAGATTGAAAACATTGGGTTTGTTTAGTCTGCAAAAGAGATGACTGGGAGTGGACATAACAGTTTTCAAGTATCTAAAAGGTTGTTACAAGGAGGAGGGAGAAAAATTGTTGTTAACCTCTTGAGGATAGGACAAGAAGCAATGGGCTTAAATTGCAGCAAGAGAGGTTTAGGTTGGACATTAGGAAAATCTTCCTGTCAGGGTGGTGAAGCACTGGAATAAATTGCCTAGCGAGGTTGTAGAATCTCCATCATTGGAGATTTTTAAGAGCAGGTTGGACAAACACCTGTCAGCAATGGTCTAGATAATACTTAATCCTGCCATGAGTGCAGGGGACTGGACTAGATGACCTCTTGAGGTCCCTTCCAGTCCTATCTATCTATCTATCTATCTATCTATCTATCTATCTATCTATCCTGGGGTGGGCAAACTACGTTCTGCAAGCTGTTTTAAGCCAGCCCGCGAGCTCCCGCTGGGGAGCGGAGTCTGGGGCTTGCCCGGCTCTGGCGCTCCAGCTGGGGCGCTGGGTCGGGGGCTGCACCACTGCTTCTGGGAGCCGCTTAAGGTAAGTGCCGCTTGGAGCCTGCATCCCTGAGCCTCTCCCCACGCCCCAACCCCCTGCCCCAGCCCTGATCCCCCTCCCGCTCTCCATACCCCTCGATTCCAGCCTGGAGCACCCTTCTGCACCCCAAACCTCTCATCCCCAGCCCCATCCTGAAGTCTGCACCCCTTCCCACACCCCAACCCCCTTCCCCAGCACTGATCCCCCTCCCGCTCTCTGAACCCAGCCCAGAGCACCCTCCTACACCCCAAACTCCTTATCCCCAGCCCCACCCCAGAGCCTGCACCCCCAGCCAGAGCCTGCACCCCCTCCCGCACCCCAACCCCAATTTTATGAGCATTCATGGCCCGCCACACAATTTCTATTCCCCGATGTGGCCCTTAGGCCAAAAAGTTTGCCCACCCCGATCTATCCTGATACACCCCCTCTATCTATCTATCCCCATACACCCCCTCAGTACCAGGTTTACCATGGTGCCAGGCCCAGAGTCAGAAGGGGCCCCGTCCAGCCCGATATCCCGGCCAGCTGCCACGCCCCTGCTCCGCCTCTTCCCACCCCTGCTCTGCCCCAGCCCCGCCCCCCCCCCCCCCCCCCCCCAAACCCTGTCACCTGAACTATGCGTCCTGGGGGACTGCAGCAGGGGTCGGGTCGCCCTGCACTCACCAGGCGGAGGGAAGTGGAGCGACCTGGCCCCAGCCTGCTTCACTCTGCCGGCTCCCAGCCGCGCTGCTGGTGACTGCTGGGGGTGGTTCTCCCCTGCCCCCCAAGTCCCAAGGCTGGGAGCCAGGGGAGCAGAGCGAAGTGGGCTGGGGCCGGATTACTCCACTTCCCGCCGCCCCGTGAGTGCGGGGTCGGGGCCTGCCCTGCAATCACTGGGCGGCAGGAACTGGAGCGACCCGGACCCAGCCCGCTCCGCCGGCTCATGCTAGGGGGCAGTTCCCCCCTGCCCCCCAAGCCTGGGGAACAGATGGAGCAGTGGGGAAGGGGCATGGGATGGGGAAGAGAAGGGGGCAGGGGAAGTGGGGGCTGGGGGAAAGAGGCAGTAGGGATGAAGGGAATTGGGTGGGGAGGAAATGGGGCAGTGGGGAAGGGGCATGGGATGGGGAAGAGAAGGATAGGGGAAGCAGGGGCAGGGGAGAAGGAAGGGGGTGGGATGAGGAGGAGATGAAGGGGGTGGGATGAGGAGGAGAGAAGGAGATGGCGGAAGCGGGGGCAAGGGGGAAGCTGGAGCCCAGCATGCGGTATCCCCTTGGCAGAAGCTGGGGCTCCCCTGTTAAGCAGGCCCATCGAACCCTCACCCTGACAAGCTCCACCTCCCCTGCCTCTCTACCACCCCAGTGAGCCCCCCCAGACACCCTCCCCACTGAGCCCCAACCACCTGCACCTGGACCCCCACCCAAATGAACCCCACATCCCCTGCACCTACACCCCCCCGCTGAGCCCCAAACACCTTCACCTGGATCCCCTGCAGAGTCCCATTGCCCCTGCACCTGGAACCCCCCACTGAGCTTCTGTGCATCCAGATCTCCCACTGAGCCACCCGCACCCAGACTGCCCCACAGAGAACTCTTACCCCCACCTGGATCCCCCCACACTAAGTCCCACTGCACTTGGATCCTGCTGCCGGGCTGAGCCTGCTCACCCACACCTGCTGCGCCTGGCACAGGGGGGCAGGGCCCCAGGGTGTTTCTGGGGCAGGCCTGGCCCTTGCACTGTGTCAGGGTCAGGTGCAGCCTCACTGCCGAGTCCCTGTCCCAGGGTGGGGTTGGGGGAGGCTGCAGGGTAACCTCCCACCTCCATGCAACCAGTGGCCTGTGCTCCCCACTGCCATGTTGGAGCCTCCACATTTATTTATTGACAAATAAAATTTGCAGAATTTTAAAAAATTTGTGTGCAGAATTTTTATTTTTTTGGTGCAGAATCCCCTCAGGAATATGGGGTGCTGTGCAGCTGTGATGGTGGGACTGTGAGGAAGGTGCTGGGCAGTGGAGAGGTCTATGGGCGGGGGGCGCTGGGCAAGCAGTGTGGTGTGCAGGGTGCTGTGCAGTTGTGGTGGGAGGCCAGCGGGGGAGGTCTCTGGGAGGGGTGGGGGCTGGGCATAGAGATCTGTGGTGGAAGTCTCTGGGCGAGGGGGCGCTGGGCATAGGGGTGGGGAGCTGGGCAGGGGGGCAGTGTGGTGTGGGCCTGCCCTCAAGGGGAAGGGGCATGCTGGCAGCACAGGGCTGGGTGGGCCAGTGTGCGTCTGGCACCTGCAGGTTTGTAAACAGAGCCCTCCTGCTGGGCTGCTGCCCCACACTGTGCCTCATTGCCCCCAGCCCACCCTTCACTCTGGAGACTGCCCATCCCGCCCCCTGCACCTTACCCCATGGGGGCCCACAAATACGTTTGGCGCTGGGCCCACAAAAAGTTAATCCGGCCCTGCCCCCCTATCCCCATACACGCTATCTATCCCTCCCCCCAGCCCATGCCGCTCCGATTGGGGTGCTGCCCCCCTCTGTCCATCCCGCCCCTTTGTGGCCGTGTCCTGGGCAGGCAGGGCTCCGAGGCGGGGACGGGGGACAGCCCCTCGGAGCCGCCCTGCTGCCCGGAGCCAGCCCTGGCTCTTGGCCCCCGGCCCAGATTCCTGCCCCCGGCCCGGGATTGGCTGAGCGCGGCACAAACAGCCGGCCGGCCAGCCGCCCCGTCTCGCTCCCTCGCTCCGCCATCCCGGCCCTGCGCCTCTCCCCTTCTCCCTTCTCCTTCGCCCCGTCCGCAGCGGCGCGCGGGGAGACAGGCGCCGGCCGGAGGCGGGGGTGGCGACGAGGGGCCTCTGGAGCGGGGCAGAGCGTGTCTGTCCGTCTTTCCTGCCCTCGCTGTCTGGCCGGGGGGAGCGAAGGAAGGAGAAAAGGCACCGGAGAGAGGGCGGGGTGGCCAAGGGGGCTCGGGGAGGGGAGCGAGGGTTTCGTTCCTTCCTTCCTCGCCGATCCTTTCCCCGTTCCCTCCATCCTCGCCCTCTTTGTTTCGCTCTGCCCGGGCCAGCGGAAAGGGGAGGAAGGAGCTGCGGAGAAGGAGTGTGGAGGCGGTCCCTGGGCGGCTGAGCTGTCTCCTGCTGGCTCTTGGCTGCAGGGGCTCCCTCGCCCCCTCTGACCGCCTGCCAGGCGGCTGGTGCCAGGGCGGGGCTGGGGGACGATGTAAAGATGCCCCGGGGGCTGGCACTCTGGGTGCTCCTCTTGCCCTGGCTCTGTGCCCCCGGGGCATGGCCCGGAGCGCCCGCGGCCTCGGAGCGGGCGGCCGTAGCGCGGGAGCGCTTCAAGGTGGTCTTCGCCCCGCTGGTCTGCAAGCGGACCTGCCTCAAGGGCCAGTGCCGGGACACCTGCAAGCAGGGCAGCAACATGACCCTGATCGGCGAGAACGGGCACTCGGCTGACACCCTGACCGGCTCGGGCTTCCGCGTGGGTGAGCACGGGGCACAGGCCGGGGCATGGAGGAGGGACAGCAGGGGTTGGCAGTTATGTGAAAAGGGGCATTGGGGGCTTTGGTTGTCCAGGGAGGGGACTGAGCTGCACTGGGGATGGGGGAGCTGTCTGGGGGAGGGGGCGCACTGGAGAGCCCCTCTGGGGCGGAGGGAGGTGCTGGGGGCAGATCAGGGGCACGGGGGATGAGGGGCTATTGGAACCCGTCTCCCTGATTTCCACTCTGCGTCAGCATGCAGGCTCTGCCTGTGTGGCTGCACTCACCTGTGTGGCTCACACCTGTCTCACCAGCATCGGTTGCACGCAGGCTTTTGCACACTCACCCTGGCGCACTTTGGACATGGAGCTGCTCACACGGCTCCGTTCCACCTGTCACATGCTTCTCTTCACATGCGTGTGCCCCTGACGTGCCAACACCAGTAGAGGCCCCCAGCCCCTCACCCACACACGGTGCGTGGCCGGGCCCCTTGTCTGCGCACACATTTGTGCACTCACAAATCTCATGTTGTGCCACCGTCGTGCTCAAGTGGGCGCATTTCCTCCTGTGGGCACTTGCCGGCGCACTAACTGGCACTCAGAGGCTTGCACGCTTGGCATTCACTTAGCCGTGCGCACACTCTCCCCTCTCCCCTGGCAGTTCTTCCAGCAGCAGTTCAGGGCTGGAGGAAAATCTCGCCCCAGCGAATGGCCCCGTCCCAGCTCCCGTCCCCTGGGGCCCGTCCGACGCCTGCACCTCCGGCAGCCGGCCTCCAGTCTAACATGAACATGCGTCACACGCACACATATGGAATCCAACGCACACACAGGCAAGGAATCTAACAGACACACACTCGCACACACCCAATCTAACACTTGCACACATGCAATCTCATGCACAAACCACACAATCTACCGTATGCACAAGCTAACACACCCAGTCTAACACACGTATGTGCACACACAAACACAATTAAATGCACATGCATACACCCACTCACACAATCTAACACGCACGTGCGTGCAATCCGCTTGCCCATGCACACTCATGCAGGTTCCCACACACTCTCCCCCCCCCCCCCCCCCCCCCCCCCCCCCCCCCCCCCCCCCCCCCCCCCCCNGTGCTCTCACACGCACGCTCCTTTCATACGCACACTCCTTTGCACTCACAGCAGTCTGGGCCAGCTCCGGCTGCGAATTCCCTCATTTGTAACATTCCTCAACTGATGCTGGTGCCCCTCCTGCCAGGCACCATGCCAGCCCCCCCCCCCCCCCAGCTGGGGGAAAGATCCCTGGTGCCCCTTCATCCTCCTGCTGGGGGACGGCTGGTGTTGGGGGTGGAGTGACCTCTGGGGCTAACTGAATCCAGAGCTGGGCTGGATCCAGCCCGGAAAATCCCCTCCTGGCCCAGGGCGGGCCCAGCACCTGCACCCAACCTTGGGTGGGGGAGTGGGAGGGCTGGAGGGTTCAGGGGAGGAGAGGGTTTTTTTGTGGGGGGGGGGAACTCTTTGATCCTTGCTGAACCAGTTCTACCTCCCCACTGTGGGTCTGACCCAGACCTCAACCCCTCCAGTCACGCAGTCACAGACCCCTGGGGAGACCCTCCCCCTGCCTCCCAGCTGGCCCACCCCACATGTCCCTCCCCTCCACACTCCTCCCCCATGCTCCATCCTCCCCCCAACACCCCTCCCTTCCCTGCCTGCTCCCATTCACCCCCATGCACCCCTGCACCCCATCCATGCACTTCACCCTATCCTCCATCCAGCCCCCCTCCCACCGTGTGCTCCAGCCACACACACCCTGCTCCCCCCAGCTTCCCCTGCCCCCCTCACTCAATCCCACCCCAGCATGTGCCCTCTCCCCCCGGTTTTGTCTCAGTGACACAAAGAGACTAAAAATACCTCAGGCTCCAGAAACCGCGGCCTTTATTGACTTTGCACTTGGGAGGGAATGAAATTGAGTCATTGCTGGAAGTGAGGGGGCTGGAGCAGGCGCCAGGTGACCCCCCTTCACCCACCAGTGCCGACTCGCAGCCCCCTGTCATCCCAGCCCTGAGCTCCGCCACACAATCCCTCAGTCCCGACCCACAATTTTCTCTGTCCCTGAAATCCCTCTCCCACCCCAGCGCACTTTTTCAACTGGACACCATGATTCTCCTTCACTTCCTGTCCTACCATGGTGTGCCGCTGATCAACAGCCCTTCACGCCCCACCCCAGAGCTGGCCACATCTCAAGCCCTGAGTGCGCAGTGTGTCGGCCTTTCCGATGATGGGGCTGCCGCAGGAGCCAGTCGCTGTCCTTTTGTTATTGTCCTGAGTGTTTGGATAATCCCTGCTCCAACACTGAGTCACCTGCGCTTGAGCCAGGGCAGCTGGCTGGGCCTGGGAACCGGGTATATACGCACCACTCCCTCCCCGGAGCCACGGCTATTCAGCTGCCCCGGCAAACTCCCCACCCAGGGAAATAAACCAAAACAGCTGGAACCCCAGCCTCAGCCTGGGAGTCAGAGCAGGGATGGTGGTGTTTGTTGGGACTGCTGGCTCTGGGAGGGGAATAGGGTCTAGTGGCTACAGCAGGGGGCTGGGAGTAAGGGCACCGGGGCTCTGTGCCCAGCTCTGATTCACTCTGTGACCTGAGGGATGTCACTTCCCGCCTGGATGGCCTCAGCTGGGTATTTCACCCTGTGTGGGTTTGCGGGGAAGGATGTGGGGGAGGAAGGGCTTGTGGTTAAGGCCCTGGGGCCAGGAGACCTGGCTTCTTTTCCTGCCTCTGCCACAGACACCCTGTGTGACCTTGGGTGAGCCCCTCCCCCCTCCAGGCCTGTATCCCCCCCATCCTGTGTCTATTTAGACTGTAAGGCCTGTCTCTCACCATGGGTCTGTGCAGTGTCTGGCACAATGGTTCCTGATCTCGTGTGTGTGTGTGTGTACTGCGCTCAGCACACCGAGCCCTGATCTCGGTTGTGTGTCTGTGTGTGTGTGTGTGCAGCGCCCAGCACACTGGGCCCTGATCTCAGGTGTGTGTGTGTGTTTGTATACAGCACCCAGCGCACCGGGCCCTGATCTCGGTGTTGTGTGTGTGGGTAGCACCCAGTTCACTGGGCCCCGATCTTGGTCGGGGGCCTCCAGGTGCTGCCCCAATACTAACAGGGATGTTAACACATTGGTGTTACATTAGTTCTTGGAGGCCCGGCTGAGATCACAGACTCACAAAGAGGAAGAGTTCCTGCCTCTTGTGCTCTGGCCAGCTTCCCCCTCACTTTGTGTGTACCCTGGCTTGCCCGCCAGCTTCCCCCCCACCCCCAATGTGTGCCCTGGCTTGCCCGCCGGCTGCCCCCACCATGTGTGGGCTAGCTTGCCTGCCAGCTCAACCCCATGTGTGCCCTGGCTTGCCTGCCGGCTCACCCACCGCGTCTGCCCTGGATTGCCCGCAGGCTCCCCCCCGCATGTGCCCTGGCTTGCCCACCGGCTCCCCCCGTGTGTGCCCTGGAGCAGGGGTTGGATGGGGCAGGGAGCCGGGGGTGGGTGGGAGCAGGGGATGGATGGGGTGGGGGCAGGGACAGGGAGTGGCTGCAGGTGGGTGGGGCCAGGCGGCTGCGGGGTGGACACAGGCGGTGTGGCAGTGGGGGCAGCGTGGGGGTCCCTGGTCTAATCTCCCTCTCTCTCCCCCCAGTGGTGTGCCCGCTGCCCTGTATGAATGGCGGGCAGTGCACATCCCGTAACCACTGCCTCTGCCCCCCCGAGTTTACGGGGCGCTTCTGCCAGGTGCCGGCGAGCCGCCAGGCCCAGGCACAGGGGGGGCAGCAGCTGCTGCAGCCGGCAGCGCTGGGGCCCCTCGAGGGCCCGGCAGGTGAGACGGGCTCCAGCAAACACGCCATCTACGCCGTGCAGGTGATCTCTGATGCGCATGGTGCCGGGGAGCCACCCGCCGGCCACAGCCCCAAGGCCACCGTCAGCCACTCCACCTTCATGGTGCCTCTGGGGCCTGGGCACCACTCGTCCGAAGGTACTGCTGCTGGGAGCGGGGTGGGGGGCCTGGAGAGTGTGATGGGGATGGAGGGCAAGGGAGGGAGTGATAGGGCGAATGGGGTGACAGGGTAACTTGGAGTGAGGGGGTGATGGGGCAGGGGAGGGGTGATTGGGTGGGGGCGATGGGGGGCAGGGGTTGTTTGGGGTGAATGATTGGGCAGGGGGGTGATGGGGGCAGGAGACGGGTGCTTGGGTGGGGGCGATGGGGGCAGGGGTTGTTGGGGGTGAATGGTTGGGCAGGGGGGTGATGGGGGCAGGAGACGGGTGATTGGGTGGGGGCGATGGGCGGCAGGGGTTGTTGGGGGGGAATGATTGGGCAGGGGGGTGGTGGGGGCAGGAGACGGGTGATGGGGTGGGGGCGATGGGGGCAGGAGTTGTTGGGGGTGAATGATTGGGCAGGGGGGTGATGGGGTGAGGGGGGCAGGAGATGGGTGATTGGGTGGGGGCGAGGGGGGCAGGAGTTGTTGGGGGTGAATGATTGGGCAGGGGGGGGATGGGGGCAGGAGACGGGTGATTGGGTGGGGGCGAGGGGGGCAGGGGGTGTTGGGGTGGAATGATTGGGCAGGGGGGTGATGGGGGCAGGAGACGGGCGATTGGGTGGGGGCGATGGGCGGCAGGGGTTGTTGGGGGGGAATGATTGGGCAGGGGGGTGATGGGGGCAGGAGACGGGCGATTGGGTGGGGGCGATGGGCGGCAGGGGTTGTTGGGGTGGAATGATTGGGCAGAGGGGGGATGGGGGCAGGAGACGGGTGATTGGGGGGGGGCGATGGGGGGGCAGGGGTTGTTGGGGTGAATGATGGGGCGGGGGGTGATGGGGCAAGGAGACGGGTGATTGGGTGGGGGCGATGGGCGGCAGGGGTTGTTGGGGTGGAATGATTGGGCGGGGGGGTGATGGGGGCAGGAGACGGGTGATTGGGTGGGGGCGATGGGGGGGGAGGGGGTGTGGGGGTGAATGTGTGGGCGGGGGGGGATGGGGCGAGGAGACGGGTGATTGGGTGGGGGCGAGGGGGGCAGGGGGTGTTGGGGTGGAATGATTGGGCAGGGGGGTGATGGGGTGAGGGGGGCAGGAGATGGGTGATTGGGTGGGGGCGATGGGCGGCAGGGGTTGTTGGGGTGGAATGATTGGGCAGAGGGGGGATGGGGGCAGGAGACGGGTGATTGGGTGGGGGCGATGGGCGGCAGGGGTTGTTGGGGGGGAATGATTGGGCAGGGGGGTGGTGGGGGCAGGAGACGGGTGATGGGGTGGGGGCGATGGGGGCAGGGGTTGTTGCGGGTGAATGATTGGGCAGGGGGGTGATGGGGGCAGGAGGCGGGTGATTGGGGGGGGGCGATGGGGGCAGGGGTTGTTGGGGTGGAATGATTGGGCAGGGGGGTGATGGGGGGATGGGGGCAGGAGATGGGTGATTGGGTGGGGGCGATGGGCGGCAGGGGTTGTTGGGGTGGAATGATTGGGCAGGGGGGTGATGGGGGGATGGGGGCAGGAGATGGGTGATTGGGTGGGGGCGATGGGGGGGGAGGGGGTGTGGGGGTGAATGTGTGGGCGGGGGGGGATGGGGCGAGGAGACGGGTGATTGGGTGGGGGCGAGGGGGGCAGGAGTTGTTGGGGGTGAATGATTGGGCGGGGGGGTGATGGGGTGATGGGGGCAGGAGATGGGTGAGGGGGTGGGGGCGATGGGGGCAGGGGGTGTTGGGGGTGAATGATTGGGCAGGGGGGAGATGGGGGCAGGAGCCGGGTGATTGGGTGGGGGCGATGGGGGCGGGGGTTGTTGGGGTGGAATGATTGGGCAGAGGGGGGATGGGGGCAGGAGACGGGTGATTGGGGGGGGGCGATGGGGGCAGGGGTGGTTGAGGGGTAATGATTGGGCAGGGGGGTGATGGGGTGAGGGGGGCAGGAGATGGGTGATTGGGTGGGGGCGATGGGCGGCAGGGGTTGTTGGGGTGGAATGATTGGGCAGAGGGGTGAGGGGGGCAGGAGACGGGTGATTGGGTGGGGGCAATGGGGGCAGGGGGTGTTGGTGGTGAATGATTGGGCGATGGGGGGATGGGGGCAGGAGACGGGTGATTGGGTGGGGGCGATGGGCGGCAGGGGTTGTTGGGGGGGAATGATTGGGCAGGGGGGTGATGGGGGCAGGAGACGGGTGATTGGGTGGGGGCGATGGGGGCAGGGGTTGTTGAGGGTTAATGATTGGGCAGGGGGGTGATGGGGTGATGGGGGCAGGAGATGGGTGATTGGGTGGGGGCGATGGGGGCAGGGGTTGTTGGGGTGGAATGATTGGGCAGAGGGGTGATGGGGGTAGGGGGTTAATGGTGGGGGGGCCTCTCTCATTTAGGGGAAGTGCCAGGTGTTGTTGCCCGGGGAGGTGGGGGTCAGTGTCAGGGGAGGGTCCATGTGCTGACACCCACTCGGGCCCCACTCCAGTACAGGTCCACCCCCCTCTGCTGAATGTGCGCGTCCACCACCCGCCCGATGCCTCCGTGCAGGTCCACCGCATCGACAGCATCAGCACTGAGGGCACCGGGCCGGGCGCCCAACACCACCTCATCCAGCACCCGGCCCAGAGCTCCATGGGCCAGAAACCCCCCACACCCCATGCCCGGTCCCACACGCACAAACCCCTGGGACGCTGCTTCCAGGAGACCCTGCCCAAGCAATCTGTGAGTTGCCCGCTCCCCCAGGAGGCGCTGTGCTGAAGGGAGGGGGGCGGGAGTCAGCAGGGGGTGCTATGGTACAGGGAGCGGGAAGGGATCAGTAGGGTCACTGTGCTGCAGGGAGCAGTGAGGGGTCATCAGGGGGTGCTGTGCTGCAGGGGGAGGTGGTGGTCGTGGTCTCACTTGCCTGTCGTTTCTCTCTCCGGCGATGGGGGGCACCGTTTCTCAGTGTGGGAGCAACCCCCTGCCAGGCCTGACCAAGCAGGAGGATTGCTGTGGGAGCATCGGCACCTCCTGGGGGCAGAACAAGTGCCACAAATGCCCCCACCTGCAGTGTAAGTAATGTCTGCGGCCCCCTTCCCTCGTACAGCCTCACAAGCCCCCCTGGCCTGCTCCCTGCTAGCGCTCCTGCCCCCTCCCCACAGCGCCCCCTGCTGGGAGAGGCCGGGTTGGAGTAGCCAGGAGCTCCCCCAGCCAGTGACCCTGCAGCCCTTCTGCTAGCCAAGAGGGGCTGCCCAGTGCGGGGGAGCCAGGACGGACCCACTGAGGGTCTGTGAGGGCTGGTGTTTGGCTGGTGCTCCCACTTCTCCCCCTGGCCTGGTGCCGACCTCTCCCAGTCTGGCACAGAGTTTACGGGAAGCCTGGATGGGGCCTTATAGCCAGGCTGTGGCCAGCTGGGCTGCCACATTCCAGCATCTCGCCTTGGGAGCTGGCTGGGCAGTGCCCACTGGTCCCTCCCAGAGCTTCCAGGGCACCATGGCGGGGGATGTGGGGCACAGTGCCCTATGCCCAGCTGGCTAAGATGGGGAGGGGATGGATCAGGTGGCAGGTTCCAACCCTCCATTCTCCCCCTCCCCCCGCACCTACCCCCCTTCCTGGCGCTCCCACTCAATGGCTTTTCCAGCTCCCGGGGATCTGTGAGCCGCAGGGTGTTTGTGTTAGAGGTAGCCAAGAATGTGCTTCATGGCCTGGCTCCTTGTTCTCCGGCTGGGCAGGACCCCTGCTCCCTTTCATCATGCTTCGGCTCTTCTGGGCAACTTCCTGTCTGCAGCCGCCCCCACCCATCCCTGTGGGAAGCGCTGCCCGCCCCCTGGGGGTGAGAGGAGCATGTCGGGTAGGAGAATGGAACCGTTTGTTACCTGAGGGAGTGCACGGGTGCTGCCACCCCGGCCTCTCCCAGCAGGGGGCGCTGCAGGGAGTAGGGCAGGAGCACAGGGGGAGTTCTCAGCCAGTCATTCTGAGCTAACTTGCCCCTGGGGGCAGTTTCTCCTTACCCATCAGTCAGTAGCCAGCTGTGACTCAGGGGTGGGGGGCTGTCCCTGTTCCCCCTGTCTCTCACTGCCTCTGCTGCCCGGGTGAGGTGTGATAATTTGCCTCACACTTTCCCCAGCCCTGCCCTCTGCACAGGCCAGTCGTGGTGAGTCCCTCAGGTTAATAAATTCCCATGGTCCCTTGGAATTCTGTTGCCTTTTGAATCTCACTGGGACAACCCCCTTCATCCCCAGCGTCCCCCCAGCGCCTCTTTCTCTTTCTTCTCAGTCTTTCTTTCCATCGCTCCCCCCCGCCCAATGTTCCCCAGCTTGGACGGATCAGGAGCAGCGTGGCTGCACACGCCTGCTGGAATGAACATAGTCCCATGTCCCCGCCCCCCGCGCCTGCTGGCCTGGCTGTGGGAGTGAGACCGGCGCAGGCGCTGGCTAGCTGATCAATGCTTCCCCCAGCACCACCCCCAGCGGGGCTGCTGCTGAGGGGGGCGAGGAGCCAGAGACCCTGGGCCAAGAGGCAGCGCGTCCAAACCGCCGTCTGTGCAAGCGTCTGGCACCCGTGCTGGGCGGTGTCTGTCTCTGCTATTGCAATGGTGATGCAGACCCCCATAGCCCCCCCAGCTGGAGATTGGGCCGTGTCTGGCCAGGTGCCGTGCAGACCCTCATAGCCTCCTCCTCCCTGCCTCAGGCTCTGCACAGATACAAGAGACAGTGTCTGCCCTGTGGGACTCAATGTCTAGACAAATGAATAGGAGGGGAAGGAATGACACCGAGTGGGAATGGGACTTGCCTGAGGTCAGTGGCAGAGCTGGGATAGAACCCAGGAGTCCTGAGTGCCAGTCTCTCCCTGCTCTAACCCACTAGGCCCCGCTGCCTTCCCAGAGCCGGGGCTAGACCCCAAGAGTCCTGCCCTCACCTGTACGCCACGCTGTGTCCTCGCTCCCGCTGATTCCCCCTCTGGGGTTTGTTGTGTGTTGCAGACTCGGGGGTGCAGAAGACAGGCCCGATCCGAGGGGAGCACGGGGGTGATTGCCCACAGGGATACAAGAGATTGAACAGCACCCACTGCCAGGGTACCCGGCGGGCGCTCTCTGGGTGGGGGGACTGAAGACCTGCTTCTGTGTGTATGTTGTGTCCATGGGAATGTGTCGTATGTGGGGCTGTGCTGTCCTGTTGACCCATCTCTCTCCAAACACACTTTAACGAGTGTGCTCTGTGGGGAGTGTGCGTTGTGTTGTTGTGTTGCATGTTCTTGTGTTACCCCTCTCCCTGTGCAGACATTAACGAGTGTGCCCTGTGGGAGGTGTGTGTTGTGTTGTGTGTCCTAGTGTTACTGACCCCTCTCCCTCCCTGTGCAGACATTAACGAGTGTGCCCTGTGGGGTGTGCGTGTTGTGTTGTTGTATTGGGTGTTGTTGTGTTATGTGTCGTTGTGTTGCTGTCCCTCTCTCTCCCCGTGCAGACATTAACAAGTGTGCCCTGTGGGATGTATGCATGTTGTGTTGTGTGTGCATTGTGTTGTTGTGTTGTTGTGTTACTGACCCCTCTTTCTCCCCGTGCAGACATTAACGAGTGTGCCATGCAGGGCGTGTGCCAGAATGGCGAGTGTCTCAACACCCAGGGCAGCTTTCGCTGCGCATGCAAACCTGGCCACATGCTGGGCCCATCCCGCAGCCAGTGTGTCCGTATGTAGGGGGACCGGGGGTAGGCTGGGGGGTCAGGGGGACTGGGAGGGTTGGGCAGGGGGCTTGGAGCTGCATTGACCCTGTCTCCTGGGGGGGTGATGGGGGCTCAGTGTCTCTCTGGGGTGCCCAGCTGTGGGCAGAGGGATGAGGGGAGGGGCTCGGAGCAGCACTGACCCTGTCTCTCCCGGGGTTGCAGCAGAGAAGTCGGGGGAGAAGAGCCTGTGTTTCCGGCTGGTGAGCCCGGAGCTCCAGTGTCAGCACCCACTGCCCACTAAGCTGACCCGCCAGATGTGCTGCTGCAGTGTTGGCAAGGCCTGGGGGGCCCGCTGCGAGCGCTGCCCGGCCGATGGCGCAGGTAAGGAACCGCAAACTGGGCGGGGATGGAGTATCTGCCACAGCACTGCCACGGGGAAGCTTGCAGCGCTGGAGTCACTGGCTGGGGGCACTGCCACAGGGAAGCTCGCAGCACTGTAGTCCCTGGCTGGGGCACTGCCACAGGGAAGCTCACAGTGCTGGAGTCACCACCGGGGGGCACTGCCACAAGGAAGCTTGCAGCACCAGTGTTAACCTGTCTCCTCTCCCATCCGGCAGCTGCCTTCAAGGAGATTTGCCCAGCGGGGAAGGGCTACCACATCCTGACGTCCCACCAGACCCTGACCATCCAAGGGGAGAGCGACTTCACCCTGCACATCCACCCCGACGGCACCACGGACCTGCAGCAGCAGCGCGAGCTGCCCAGCCTGCCGCCCCTCGAGGGGGACTCTCAGGAGTCCGAAGGTCAGAGACCCCGGGGAGGAGGCTGGACTGGGCACGGGAGCCAGGGAGGTGCCACTGGCACTCTCCTCACCAGGACATGGGGGTTCCCTAAATTTTCCCCTAGTAGTAGCAGGGGTTGTACCCCACATTGACCCATGATGAACTCCAGTATTCCCAGGGGCTGTACCCCAAATTCTCCCATTGTGAAACCCTCTGACAGATAATTTGGAGGTCCCTACTTTCTCCGAGGGACAAGCTCACATTCCCCAACAGTGAACCCCATGTTCTCACAGAGGTGTCCCCCACATTCTCCCATGGTGAACTCCATGTTCTCTGGAGCACCCCAAATTCACTAAGGGTGAACCCCACTTTCTCAGAGCTGTTACTCCCTTCTTTGTTGGCAAACCCCCAAATCTCAGGGGGCAAACCCCATGTTGTCAGAGCTGTTACCCCAAATTCTCTAAGGGCAAACCCCATTTTTCAGGGGTACACCCTGTTATCTAAGAACCCCAGAATCCCAGAGCCGGGAGACCCTGCTCTGAGAGCAAACCCCCCGCTCTCAGGAGGTAAACCCCACATTCTCAGCCTGACATGGCAGGATCTGACCCCAGGCCCTGTGTTTGTCTCTTGCAGCTGTCACCACGGCCATGGTGAGTAGGGCCTCCAGAGCAGCAGAGGAGCAGCGGATGAGCGGAGGGGTGATGCGGGTGTGGGGGGAGGATGGAGGGAGTGGGAAAGGAGGTGCTGGAGGGTGGTGGGCGAGAAGGAGGGAGGAGAGGAATGAATGAAAGAATGAGAGGGGGAGAAATGAAGCGAAGCAGAGGGAGGAATAGGGCACCCGGCTGGGTAGTGGAGAGGAGCAGGTGCCCCCACCGTTTAACCACTCCCCCTCCAGCTGCCGGCATATCGGACCAACTCAGAGGAGCAGTCAGTGGACCAGTTCTATGCCAGTGCAGCCACCCTGGGCGCCCGCTACCCTGGTGAGTGATGGAAGAAAGGGCACTGCTGCAGGGAAGCTCGCAGCGCTGGAGCCCCCGGCTGGGCACTGCTGCGGGGAAGCTCGCAGCGCTGGCGCCCTCGGCTGGGCACTGCTGCGGGGAAGCTCACAGTGCTGGAGCCCCCGGCTGGGCACTGCTGCGGGGAAGCTCGCAGCGCTGGAGCCCCTGGCTGGGCACTGCTGTGGGGAAGCTCACAGCGCTGCTAACCCTGTTCTGTCTCCATTGGGTCCCAGAGGTGGTGGCCCGTCCCACGACTGCCATGGTGCAGAAGGTGCTGCCGGATCAATACACGCGTAGCGCCGTGGAGATTGCACCCACGCAGGTGACAGGTGAGAGCCTCACGGCAGGGGTGGGGGACTGCGCGCCAGCAACCTTCCCTCCTCCCCTTTGGGAGAAATTTCACATTCATGGACCAAACTTCCCTGCTGGGCCCCCCCCTTAATTATCGGGGGTGAACCCCAAACGTTCCCCAGCGACGTGCATGTTCTCAGGGGGGTCCCCCAAGTCCTTTCCGGGCTGACGATGTCTCCTGAGTGCCCCGGCCCGATGCAGTGTGGTCCCTGCGAGCTGCTATCGCAGCGGCCCTAGGGGTGGGGAACTCCTGGCTCTTCTGGGGATCTATGAGAAAGAGATCTCCTGGCTCCTGTGTCTGAGCCATTCGTCCTGACCCCCCTGGGCTGCGTCTGTCTGTCCCTGCAGAGACGGATGAGTGCAAGCTGAACCGCAATATCTGTGGCCATGGAGAGTGCGTCATGAGTTTGTCCGGCTACACCTGCATCTGCTACCCGGGCTACCGCTGGCACACCCAGCGCAGGTTCTGCACAGGTAACATGCTGCCTCGCCCTCCTTTGTGGATGTGCGACACATGCACAGGGACAGGCACGTGCATGGCTGTGTGGGGGCACGTCACGCCCACCCTGCTGCATTCACGGAGGTGTCAGTGCCCTGGAGGGTTACAAGCATCTGTATGACGGAGTGACCCCCGGGTATGCCTGCATACACAGGTCTGTGATGCTCCCCCCAGCCTGTATGCAAGGGTGCGACACACGTGTGTCTGCACAACAGGCGTGCAACATGCCTGCACAGCTGTAAAACAGGTGTGTGACACAACCACACAGCTGTACAATAGGTGTGTGACACACCCGCAAGTCGGCCTGTGGAAGTCTGAGACACCCACCCTGCTTACGCATTGCTGGTAGCTAGGCCTGCAACACATGCACAACTACACATGCAAATCTGTGACCCCGGCCCCTGACATACGCATGTGGCCAGGGCTGTGACAGGCCGGCGTCCCAGCATGGCAGGGGTCAGTCATTCTTTCTCCCTCCCGCCCCCCGTCTGCCACAGACGTGAACGAGTGTGAGGCGGAGCCGTGCGGCATTGGCAAGGGCGTCTGCATGAACACGGGCGGCTCCTACAACTGCCACTGCAACCGTGGGTACCAGCTGAAGGTGCACAAGGGCGTGCGCTCCTGCGTGGGTGAGCACCCTGGGGGCAGGGGCTGGGGGGGAAGAGCGGGGCTGGGGGAGGGGTTGATGGAAGCTGGGGGAAACGGGGCATGGGGGATTGGAAGGGGGTGGGAGGATGGAAAGGGGGGATGGGGGATGGGAAGGGGGCATGGGGAAAGGGGAGCTGGGGGATCGGAAGGGGGGATGGGGGATGGGAAGTGGGCATGGGGGATGGGAAGGAGGCATGGGGGATGGATAGGGAGTTGGGGGGAAGGGGTGATCGGTAAAGTCCTGTCCCCCCTCCTCTGCCCTGTTCACACCCACCTCTCCGGCAGACATTGATGAATGCTCCAAGCCCCACATCTGTGGGGACGGGGGAGCCTGTGTCAACTACCCTGGGCACTACAAGTGTGAATGCCACCCCGGCTACCGTCTCAAGCCTTCCCGCCAGCCCCTCTGCGAAGGTAAGGGCTGTCTGGGCTGGGCTGGAGAGGGAGAGGGAGGAGAGATCCCCAACAGCCTGGGAGACAGAGACCCTACAATAACAAACCAACGGCCCTGAGAGATTCTATCATAACAAGTGGGTGTGCACAGCCTGAGTAGTAGTGAAAGCCAGAAATTTCCAAAGACCCAACAAGAACAAACAGGTGCACACAGCCCCAGAGTTACTGAGAGAGACCCTACGATAACAAACCAGTGCCCCAAGAAACCCTGCAATAGCAAACCAATGTCTAGGCCCAGAGCTTGCACGAGATCTCAGAACAAGAAGACAGTGTCCCTGAGCAACCCTTCTCACAACAACCTGTCAAATAGAGTTGTCAGAGACCCTACAATAACAAACCAACTCCTCGCTTGCCAGAGGGCTTGCTGAGTCCTCAAGGGCCCTGCCCTATGCTCTGCCCCTTGTGGGGCTCCCCCAAAGGCCCCTCACCCTTCACCTTTTCTCTCTCCCCGCAGACATTGATGAGTGCCTGGACACCGGCACCTGCTCCGACGGGAAGTGTGAGAACCGGCCAGGCACCTACAAATGCAGCCCCTGCCCTCCGGGCTTCCGGAGCCAGCATGGAATTTGCTATGGTAAGCGCTGGCCACAGAACCCAGGAGTCCTGGCTCCCAGCCCCCGCTCTAACCCAGTAGGTCCCACCCTACTCCCAGAGCCGGGGACAGAACCCAGGAGTCCTGGCTCCCAGCCCCCGGCTCCAAACCAGTAAACCCCCCTCCCCCTAGTGCTGGGGTTAGTGCAGTATCTGGGGTGTGACTCTCATGCCTCCGTGGTGGGAGGTGCCCTGTGCAGCCCCCAATGGGCTGGAGGACATTTGGCCTAGACCAAACTTGGCTGCAGGGGACTGGGTTGCAGGTCAAAAGTTGTGTGGGGACAGGGTTGGGGTTCAGCGTCTGTGTCCCCTGAGATGTGGATGAGTGCTCCGAGGAGACCCTGTGCAAACACGGCTGGTGTGAGAACCTGCCCGGCTCCTTCCGCTGCACCTGTGGGGAGGGATTTGCACCCGCGCCCAATGCCCGGAGCTGCCTGGGTAACTACATCCCCTGCCCTCCTAGGGCCCCCCTGCTCTAACCACTGCACCCCATTCCCCTCCCAGAGCCCCCTGCTCTAAGCACCATACCCCCTCCCCTCCCAGGGCCCCCCTGCTCTAACCACTGCACCCGACTCCCCTCCCAGGGCCCCCTGCTCTAACCACCGCACCCCCTGCCCTCCCAGAGCCCCCTGCTCTAACCACTGCACCCCCTCCCCTCCCAGGGCCCCCTGCTCTAACCACCGCACCCCACTCCCCTCCCAGAGCCCCCTGCTCTAACCACCGCACCCCCTCCCCTCCCAGGGCCCCCCTGCTCTAACCACTGCACCTCCTGCCCTCCCAGATCAGAGGACAGAAGCCAGGATTCTGACTCCCAGCCCCCCGCTCTCTCTCCCTGCAGATGTGAATGAGTGTGAGGATGGGGGGCTTTGCCCCAACGGGGTCTGTGTCAACACCCTGGGCTCCTTTAAGTGCCAGTGCCCAGCTGGCTTCCACTCAGTGAAGGACAGGCCACGCTGCGAAGGTGAGGGGCTGGGCCATGGGGTGGAAGGGTGAAGGGGGGCTGAGCTGGTGGTTGGGGGACATGTAGGGCTCAGGGTGAGGGATCTGGGCCAGGGAGCTGCCTGTGGACAGTGGGGCTCAGTGGGGGGGTCAGCGGGTCGGGGGGGCTGCCTGTGGGAGTAGAGCAGCTGTGTGAAGGGGCTGGGTGGAGGGGTTTGTGGNCTGGGTGGCCATGTCAGGGGAGCTGGGTGAGGGGCCAGGCTGGGTGGCCATGTCAGGGGAGTTGTGTGAGGGGGCCAGGCTGGGTGGCCATGTGTGGGGGCCTGGGCCGGGTAACCATGTCGGGGGTGAGGGTTGGGAGGGGGCTGGGTGCCCATGTCTGGGGGGAGATTGGGAGGGGCCTGTGTGGCCATGTCAGGGGGTCTGGGTGATGGGGTCGGGCTGGGTGGCCATGTTGGGGTGGTGGTTGGGTGGCCTCGTTGGGGGGGGGCTGGGTCAGGGAACTGGGCTGGGAGGCCATGTGGGGGGGGCTGGGCGAGGAGGCCAGGCTGAGTGGCCATGTCCGGGGGCAGGGCTGGGTGAAGGGGCCAGGCTGGGTAGCCATGTCCGGGGGCAGGGCTGGGTGAAGGGGCCAGGCTGGGTGGCCATGTCCGGAGGGGTGGAGGTGGGTGAGGGGGCCAGGTTGGATGGCCATGTCCGGGGGGGCGCTGGGTGAGGGGACCAGGATGGACGGCCACGTGGGGTGGGGGCTGGGAGTGGCCCCCTCACCCCGCAGCTCTCCATGTTGCAGACATTAACGAATGTGACTTCCCGGCCGCCTGCATCAATGGCGAGTGTGTCAATTCTGTGGGCTCCTACCGCTGCCTGTGCCGCGCCGGGTACAAGCTGGTGAATGGCAGGAAGTGCCAAGGTGAGGTGGGGGTGTGGCACAGACAAGTGTGAGCATCCGGGTGTGTGCGGGCACAGCATGCCAGGAGTCTGGTGTTCCACACACGGGAGTGTGACACAGTGAGGAAAGCGTGTTGCACCGAGTGTGAGTAGCTGTGTGTGGCAACACAAGGACATGGCACACGGGGTAGTTAGGAAAGTCTGGGCATGGTGGGGTATGAAGGCACGTGAAACACTAGGCTTCAGGAATGCCTCGTGCCCAAGTGTGAGCCTGATATGCTGCAAACTGGGCCTGCCACGAGTAAGAGCGAACACCAGGGTGTGTGCGAGGGACAGAATGTGTGGAGCTGCACAAAGCAGTGCAAGGGCCCATGCATGTGTGTCTTAGTGAGCGTGGCACACTGGAAAAGGAATGAGTACAAGCCTCTGTGTGTGTGTATAGCTGGGTGTGAGTTTGTGTACTGTAGGGTGACATACACGGGGCACAGGTTTGTGGCGTGGATGAGCATGTATCTGTGAGTGGGCACAGGTATGGTTGTGCAGCAAGCGTGCCATTGCACACCCCCTGCCTCTATCTCCCACTGGTCTCCTCCCAGATATCGACGAGTGTGCACTGGACCCCAGCTTGTGCCTGCCCCACGGGACATGTGAGAACGTGGATGGCTCCTACATGTGCGTGTGCGATGAAGGATACACCCCATCTGAGGATCAACATAGCTGTGAGGGTGAGAGTGGGACAGGGGGCCTTCCCCTCTGGGGGCCATTGGCTCTGATCTGGCAGGGTGGGACACTGTGGGATTGATTTACCCTCTGCCCCCCAGATCTGGAGCCCCCCGACCACAAGAAGGAATGCTACCTGAACTTCGATGACACCGTCTTCTGTGACAGCGTCCTGGCCACCAACATCACCCGCCAGGAGTGCTGCTGCTCACTGGGGGCTGGCTGGGGTGACCACTGTGAGATCTACCCTTGTCCCGTGCCCAACTCAGGTGGGACACACCCTACCCCCTCCTCCATGCCACCCTCCCCCATTCCCACTGCCACCAATGAACCATGGAACTATCTGCTACTGGACATGGTGTGACTGTGAACATCCAACCCCCAGGCTCCAAGACAACTACTAGAATCCAGCTTGGGGGGTGTGTGTGTCAGGAAGGCATTACCCATGGAGGGAGTGGGGGGATACCAGGCAGGATGGGCCCATTGGTCTGATGTGGAGGCAGGGAGGGGGGATGCCAGGCTGGATGGGCCAAAGGTCTGCCCCATGGGGCAGGGAGAGGGAATATCTGGTCTAGACATTAATCCCTCTTCCCCAATGTGCATGTCATCCCCCTCCCCTGCAGCCGAGTTCCACTCCCTCTGCCCTGACGGGAAAGGATTCATCCTGGATGACAACATCCTGAACTATGGCATCCCCGCCCACCGGGGTGAGTGCCAGGGCCCGCGCCCTGATCTGCTTGGCGCCTGCACTCGAGGGCTGGGGGATCAGGAGCCAAGTTTACACCTTCCCCTGCACCCTCCCCCCACGAGTCACAGGGATTCCAACCCTGCAACCCTCCTACCTGGCCATTACAGCCCCCCACACTCCACCCCAGAGGCAGCTGCATCTCAGTGCCAGCCAAGGGATCCCTGTATAAACAACCCCCATACCCCACCCCAGAGTTGGCTGTATCTCAGCGCTGGGCGAGGGATCCCTGTATAGACAGCCCCCACACCCCACCCCAGAGTTGGCTGTAGCCCAGCGCTGGGCGAGGGATCCCTGTATAAACAGCCCCCACTCCCCACCCCAGAGTTGGCTGTATCTCAGCGCTGGGTGAGGGATCCCTGTATAAACAGCCCCCCTTCCCCACGCTGGGGCTCCTTGCAGACATTGACGAGTGCAGCCTGTTCAGGGAGGAGATCTGCAAGGAGGGGAAGTGCGTCAACACGCAGCCGGGTTACGAGTGCTACTGCAAGCAAGGCTTCTACTACGATGGCAACCTGCTCGAGTGTGTGGGTGAGGAGCACGAGTGGCATCAGCTCGGGTGGGCAGATACCCTGGTCTAGAGCTGGGGGGAGGGGTGGGGGGGCAGACAGGGATGCCCTTCTAGGGGGCGCTGCTGTGATCTGGCCTTGGTGGGGGGACTGTCTGGCTCAGGGGGGTGAGTGGGGAATGGGACATGGGACCGGTCCCCTCTAGGGGGCACTACTGTGATCTGGCCTTGGTAGAGGGACTGGCTGGCTTGTGAGGGTGGGGGAATGGGACACAGGCCTTCCCCTCTAGGGGGCGCTGGCTGTGATTGGGGTGGGGCCAGGAGGGGTGCCGAAAGGAGGGGCTGGGCTCTGAGCCATGCCCTTTCCCCCCAGATGTGGATGAGTGCCTGGACGAGTCGAACTGCGTGAACGGGCTGTGTGAGAACACGCGGGGGGCCTATGTGTGCACCTGCCCTGCCCCTGCCGTCTATGACCCCACCCACAAGAAGTGCCTGGCACCCAGCGAGATCGGTGAGTCCCCTTCACACATGACATGAGCTCACTGGGGCTGAGCCTTGGCCCTGGCCAGGTGGGCAGCCCCATCACAGCCCTACCTCCTCCTGGCCCCTTTGCAGGTGGGATGCTGGGGACAGAGCTTCCTTCCTCCCCAGGTGGGGGGCACATTGGTGGGGGGAGGACTTGCGAGCAAAGATGCCCCCTGCTGGCCCTTGGTGTCATGATGACCAATTTGGGGTCCATGTTGCCATGACAACCCACTGAGCCTGTGACATTAGATCAGGGGTGGGCAAACTTTTTGGCCTGAGGGCCGCATCGGGTTTCGTAAATTGTATGGAGGGCCGGTTAGGGGAGGGGGTTGTGGGCCGGCCCCCACCTCCTATCTGCCCCCCCCCCGGACTCCTGCCTCATCCAACCCCCCCTGTTCCCTGACAGCCCCCCCAGGACTCCTGCCCCATCCACACATCCCCGCTCCCTGTTCCCTGACCGCCCCCGGACTCCTGCCGCCCCATCCAACCCCTCCTCTCATTCCTGACGGTCCCCCTGGAACCCCTGCCCCCATTCAACCCCTGTTCCCCCCCGACCACCCCGACCCCTATCCACACCCCCGCCCCTGACCACCACCCCGAACTCTCCTGCCCTCTATCCAACCCCCTTGCTCCGTGCCCCCTTATCGTGCTGCCTGGAGCACCGGTGGCTGGCGGCACTACAGCCGGGCCATGCCGCCGCCACTGCACAGCACAGAGCACCGATCAGGCCGGGCTCTGCAGCTGCGCTGCCCCAGGAGCTCACAGCCCCGCCACCCAGAGGGGGAGGGGAAACAGCGGGGGAGGGGCCGGGGGCTAGCCTCCCGAGGCAGGAGCTCAGGGGCCGGGCAGGATGGTCCCGCGGGCCGTAGTTTGCCCACCTCTGCATTAGAGCCTATAGTGATTCCTGCTGGCCCCTGATGCCATGGCAACCCCATCAGGTGCAGAGTTACCATGATGACCTTGGCTGGCCCTTGATGCCATAGCGACCTCATCAGGTGCAGTGTTACCTTGGTGACCCTGGCTGGCCCCTGATGCCATGGCGACCTCATCAGGCGCAATGTTACCATGTTGACCCTGGCTGGCCCCTGATGCCATAGCGACCCTTGTCAGTCTGGTGGTGCCATGGCGATCCCTGCTAGTCCCCAATGCCATGGCAACCCTGTCAAGCCCCTGATGCCCTGTGACTGTACCCTGGCCCTGCAGATGTGGACGAGTGCCGGGACACTGGGGCCTGCCGGCATGGGCGTTGCATCAACACACTGGGCTCCTTCTACTGTGAGTGCAGCCTGCCCTGGATGCTGGATCCCAGTGGCAAGGAATGCCATCTCCCCGACATGCAGGCAGGTGAGGGGCACGCAGGGCTGAGTGCTACTGCACAGGCCCAGGAGAGTGGGGGAGCTTGGGATTGTGAACCTGACTCTATGAGCGAGCAGGGGGGTGAGTGTGAATGAGTGATTGTGAGTGTGAGCACCTCACTGATTGTGACCATGGTGGTTACGAAGATTGTGAGTGTGCCCCTGTAGTTGCCAGTGCCCGTATGTGGGTGTGCACCTGCTTGGGTGTGCAGTGAGTGTGGTGGTGTGCACAAGGGCCCGTCCAGCATACCAGGCCCTGTTGGAGTGTCTCCTGCGGGTGCTGGCTGGGATAGTGCTGTGGGCTCCCCCGCATCTCTCTCTGCCCTGGCAGACCGGGCGGCCGATCGGCGCGACATCTGCTGGCAGCACCGGGGGGAGGACAGCATGTGTGCCTCCCCGCTCAACGGCTACCACCTGACCTACGAGGAGTGCTGCTGCCGCTACGGCAAAGGCTGGGGCTTCCAGTGCCGCGCATGCCCCCCCCGCAGCCCAGGTAGCACTCATGCCCAGCCTGCCCTCTGGGGCTGTTGGCTTCAGTCTGGTCCCAGGGTGGGGGGACTGGCTGGATTGGGGGATGGGGAGTGGGGTACGGGGCCTTTCCCCTCTGGGGGCTCTGGCTGGCTCAGGGGATGGGGAGTGGGGTATGGGGCCTTTCCCCTCTGGAGGTTGCTGGCTCCTGTCTGGCCCCACAGTTGGGGGGGACTGGCTGGCTCAGGGGGGGCGGGGAGTGGGGTTCAGGGTCTTTCCCCTCTGGGGGCTCTGGCTCTGATTGCACTGGGCAGGATCTGATGGGATGTGATTCACTGCTATGTGTCCCAGGCTGGTTGTTGTGGTTCCTTGCAGGGCAGCAGTGTCAGCCATCTCAGAGCGAGAGCAACTCCTTCTGGGACCTCAGCCCCTTGTTCCTGGGCAAGTCCCACAAAGGTTAGTGATCCTTCTATACACAGCCCCCATGCCCATCCCAGAGGTGGCTGCATCTCATTGCAGGCCAAAGGGTTCCTGTATGAACAGCCCCCTGCGCCCCACCCCAGAGTCAGCTGCATCTCTGTGCCAGACAAGGGATCACTCTTCCACATGCCCCCTCCCTCAGTTTCAGCTGCATGGGAATGGGCTCCCTGCTATTCCCATGGTCTCATCTGTGTCCCCCCACCTTTGTACCCCACCCCCCTCTCAGAGGATGACACCTCAGAGGAGGATTCAGATGAATGTCACTGCCTGAACGGCCGCTGCGTCCGGACCTACCACGGTGCAGTTTGCGAGTGCCCTGCTGGCTTCCAGCTAGACGCCACCCGCATCCGCTGCCTGGGTAAGAGTGCCAAGCCCCCCGTGAATTACATGCACTGCAAAGGGATGTGCTCTCCACACCACCAGGGCTCCTGAGTACTATCCTGGGACGGGAGTCTGGTCTAGTGGATTAGAGCAGGGGTGGGGTTGGAGCCACGACTCCTGGGTTCTCTTCCCTCTTCACCTTTCACAAACAGTGCTGCTAGCTGTCTCTCCGTGCCTGGTCTGTTGGGGGATGCAGGTTGAAGACCCATACCCACGCTCCAGACCACAGCCACTCCATTAACCCTTTCCCTCCCTCTCCCCACCCACAGACATCGACGAGTGCCGGGAGCTGAACCAGCGAGGCCTGCTGTGCAAGAACGAGCGCTGCATCAATACCAATGGCTCGTACCGCTGTGCCTGCAAGCCAGGCTTTGTCCGATCCCGCCACCATGGGGGCATGTGCATCCCCCAGCGTCGCCGATAGCCCCCTGTCACCCACCGGGGGCGCTGCCAGCTCACACAAGAGAGACACTCTGTTGCTAAGGGTTCACATCCTGTTTGGGGGGAGCGTAATATTTTTTAATTGCTAAAAATGGGGTATTTTATTGGATTTTCCTCCCTCTGCAAGATTTTTTTATTAGCATTATCTTAGGACTGCATTATTTGCACTCATTTCTGTAGGAACCAGGTATACAAAAGCCAACAACCCTGTAAATAATGAGAAGGAAGCTAATGAATTAATTAAATTGCGGGAGTGGATCCTGGGCTAGGTGTTTGTGTGCTGTGCTGTCTGCATTGGTGGGGGAGGGCAGACTCTGCAGCTGCTGCCCCCCAACAGTGGGTGCTCTGACAAGGGAGGCAGGGCAGCCTGCATCCTTGCAACCCTGCCCAACTCCTGCCCTCCGAATGGCCCCCCTGTGGAAAGCCTGGGCACAGCTCTGACATCATGCAGTACACCCGTGATGTCATCAGCCACGCTCCCCTAGGCTGTAACTCCTGCCTTACAAGGCTGGCTTGGGCACTGCTGCGGGGAAGCTCGCAGCACTATGGTCAGCTGTCGGGCCAGGAGCGCAGGGGAGGGTCGATGACATCATTAAAATTTCCACTATGCCTTGGAGGGCTCAAATGGCCTCAAGGTTTAAAAAAAGTAAAGGCCCAGACTGGCGCTGGGTGCGGACAGCCCTGGAACGCCTCCGGCTGGAGTAGGCCATGCGACTACAATGCCCATAATTCCGTGAGGAACTACAAGTCTTGGAATGCACTGCCAGAAAAAACTACAGCTCCCAGCATGCACCACGGCAGGTGGGCCCTCCCCCTCGGGCGCCAATCTTCATTTCCCAGGAGGCCGTGAGCAGCCAGTTAACGGCATCACCACTCCCAGCATGCCGTGGGGCACGCTGGCTTCCCTCCCCAGGCATCAGACAACTCCCAGCATACCTCGGGGGGACATGGTGTGATTGGCTGGCCAGGCGGACTACAATTCCCATCGTACCCTGCGTAACTGCGGCTCCCATGGTGCCTTGCGGGCCTAGCATGGCTGCTGCCGTGCCTGTGCTGGGGGAGTGAAGCTGGAGGGGGGCGGAGGGGCTGCTGCCTCTGGTAAAGGGGGCGGGGGGACCGTCATGGAGGGAGGGGGACCAGAGAGCAAGTGTGAAAAATAGGGACACGTTCTTTTTGGGTGGGGAGGGATAGTTTTCTGTGTAAGACAAAGCCCCTAATAGCTGGTCACCCTAGATGGGGGGCGAGGGTCCCCTTCAGTGGGCGGGGGAGAGAGACAGAGATGGGGGTCCCCTTCAGGGGACAGGTGGGGAGAGAGGCAGACACACAGCTGCCGACTCCCAGCTACGGCTGTCTGACCTGGCTCTGGGAAGGCCCTGGCCCTCTCCTCAGCCACCCCTGATGCTCTCTCCTCTCCCCAGCTGCCCTGGTTGCCCGCCATGGGGCTGAAGCCATGGCAGAAGGCCCTGTTCCCGCTGCGCTCGGTGGAGGACGTGGTGCGGCTATTCATGGCCGAGCTGCAGCAGGAGCAGCCCGATCTGGTGCTGCTGTCGCTGGTGCTGGGTTTTGTGGAGCATTTCCTGGCTGTGAACCGTGTCATACCCACCAACGTGCCGGGCATCAGCTTCGAGCCACGCCCGGGACCTGAGCCCGACAGCCTCACCTACTTCCCTGTGGCTGAGCTGTCCATCGTGGCTGCGCTGTACGCCCGCTTCACCGCCCAGATCCGTGGCGCTGTCGACCTGTCCCTCTACCCCCGGCCCGAGGGCTTCTCTTCCCGCGAGCTGGTCAAGAAGGTGTCAGATGTCATCTGGAACAGCCTCAGCCGCTCCTACTTCAAAGACCGGGCCCACATCCAGTCCCTCTTCAGCTTCATCACAGGTAGGGGGCTCACTAGCATGGAGGTGGGGACAGTACCGCCCTGGCCCAGTGTGGGGCGCTGCACTGGGGCAGCCTGAAAATACTCAGCTCTGCTTTTCCTCTTGCCTGCTCCCTGCAGCACAGCACCCCCTAGTGATGGCTCATTGGAGTTGGGACTGACTGAGAGCAGAGCACCCCCGACTGAGCGCCACCCTGCTCTTTGCAGCATAGCACCCCCTAGCACCACACTGGTGCAGAGGTCAGCACTGACTGCAAGGGGAGAGCGCCCCCTAATGAGCCCCATGCTGCTCCCTGCAGCACAGCACCCCCTAGTGCCATGTGTTCCTTGCAGGTACTAAGCTGGACAGCTCAGGGGTTGCCTTTGCTGTGGTGGGGGCCTGCCAGGTGCTGGGGCTGCCGGATGTGCACCTGGCGCTCTCGGAGGACCATGCCTGGGTGGTGTTTGGCCCGGACGGTGAGCAGACGGCCGAGGTGACCTGGCACGGCAAAGGCAATGAGGACCGGCGCGGGCAGACCGTGAATGCCGGCGTGGCTGAGCGGGTAAGTGAGGGGAGGCCATTAGCTTTGAGGGGTTGGGGGGTTGCAGTGAGACATAGCTGCAGGAGGTGGGGCAGTGAGGGGGGGAAATGGGGCTTGGGGTCTGTGCAGGGCTGGGGCTGTCTGCTTGGATCAGAAAGCTGCTGTGTAAGATCCCCTGGGCTTTAACCTTAGTAGATGGTGCAATTGGTAACTAATAACTGATCCACATTAATTGCTGCCACTAAGGTATCTGCCAGCCTGGCAGATCATGGGGCCAGGTGCTGCTCAGACCATGGGCAAGATCTGGGGGGCTCTGTCACATTTTGGGGTGCAATGCAGACCAGTGAGGGGTGTGTCACCACCTGCCCTGGGTGCCGCGCAATGTTTTGCTGTTGTAGTTCCCACCTGGGCTTCCCACAAATAGCATAGCAGCATGCAGGTCCCCCCCTGAGTGTCTGTGGATAGCCGCAGTCCTGGTCCAGCAGCTCTGACCCCAGCAGCCTGTCAGCAAACACCAGCCACACTCTGGCTTCCAGCAGCCTTAGTTACCACCCGCAGGGCAACCCCAGCATGCTCCTGGTCCCGAATTTTCTGCACTGTCCAGTCTGTCCCTGGGTGGGTCAGATATTAGAGGTCAGTATGCAGCAGTTTGCTATTTTAACTGGAGTTACCCAGACAGCTCAGTTGAAACACAGCACAGGATTGGACTTGATTTAAAAAGAATAAAACCAGTTGAATTACAGAGAGAATGTGAGTGAGAACAAGTATGTGGTGTAAAGTCAGAAACAGTTACAAGGGAAATCCTGATAAAGCGCATTCTAGCAACTAAATGGAACAAACTGGACTTGTTTCAAGGTAAAATCCTTAGCATATGCTCCCAGCAACTGGACAGCCCCAGTTCTCTGGTCAGAACCCCTCACAAAGGCTGGTTCCTTTGTCTTCTCAGGTGAGAGAGCCAGCCAGCCAGCCTCGCCCCCCCCCCCCCCCCCCCCCCCCCCCCCCCCCCCCCCCCCTCCCNCGCACTGTCCTGAGGTTACCCCTAGATCAAGTTCCTTCCTGCGGTGAGGATGGAGCCATGGGGTCTCATGGTGAAAGAGGTTCCATGCTGTTTGCTAAAATGCAGAGTGCTCTGTTCCTTCCCCAAAGAGTGGCCGCTTGGCTGGTGTTTGCCAGTTAACTCTGGTGACACCTGGCTAGAGGTGCCAGCTTGTCCTTTGAGGAACAGTCCCTTCTGCCCCTCTGCCTTGTCTGGTAAACACATTTCAGTCGTAATGTCTGCTTATGTTTGTTACTCTCCATATAGGGCTGCTCCACACATCCCACCAGGATATTACTGAGCAGGGAGTTGTTACTTTTCCAGTGATACCTCACAGGACATATTTGGTACAAAGTGGTGTGCAGGGTGTGAATACAGGGGTGCATTCAGTCACTGGCCCCCATTGGACCAGGTGCCACTGAGACCCCGGCTGAGATCAGCTCCCCCCGCATTGGACCAGGTGCTGCTTAGACCCCAGCTGAGATTGGGGCAGGGGCTGCATGAGGCCAGGGGCTGCTCAGACCCAGTGAGAGACGGTCCCTGCCCTGAAGAGCTCACAGTCAGAATAGAGGCACCAAGAGGGGAAGGGACTTGCCCAGCATCAGAGGCATAGCTGGGGATAGAACCCAGGAGTCCTGGCTCCCAGTCCCACCCCCCTGCTCTGGGCTCAGGGGTAGCCTGGCCCAGCTCCCTCACTCACCTGCCGCTGTCCCCTGCAGAGCTGGCTGTACCTGAAGGGCTCGTACCTGCGCTGTGACCGGCACATGGAGGTGGCCTTCATGGTGTGCGCCATCAACCCCTCCATCGACCTGCACACTGACAGCCTGGAGCTGCTGCAGCTGCAGCAGGTGGGACATGCCCCTCTCCATGTGTGCGCGTCCAGTCCCCTTCCCCCTGGGCACACCCCCATGCCTGCCATATCCACAGGCCCATGTACTCCCTCCCTCCCTCCCTGCATGGCCCCCTCCAAGTTGTTCTAGTCTCCTCTATCCCACGTCCCTCCAGTGCCGCGCGCACCCCACACCCTTCCATGTTCATCCAACCGTTTGTCCCTTCGCCACGCACGCCCCTCCCTTCCACTGGGATCTTATCCACAGGGGACGTGGGTCTCATCCCCGCCTCCCGATGGCTCTGTGTCCTCAGTAACCCACCCTCCCCTTTCCTTGCAGCGGCTCCTGTGGGTTCTCTACGACATGGGGCACCTGGAGAGGTCAGTACAGCTGGGCTTTTGAAACCACAGCTCGGGGAGGGAGGTCTAGTGGTTAGAGCGGGGGGCTGGGAGCCAGGACTCCTGGGTTCTATCCCAGTTCTGGCAGGGCAGTAGCATTTAGTGGGTTAGAGCTGGGGGGGGCTGGGAGCCCGGACTCCTGGGTTCTATCCCAGTTCTGGGGGACAGTGGGGGGCACCCCGTGGACTTGAGCTATCACCTCTGATCATTAGTTTCTCCATCTGCAGGGTGGAGATCATTAGGCATTGCAGACGCAGGTTTTTATTTGTGTAGTTTTGACAGTTAACATTGATGTTTATTTGTAAGTGTTTTTCCTGTTTGTATTGATTTTGAATGTTCACCTCTGGGGGACGTTCTCGGGGTCAGCCCGTTGTTTAGTGATGGGAGCGGTTGAGATGGCAAAAGTTTGCAGCTTTGTAAGTGGTAGCACAAACTGTCCCCGTCCCCTGTCCAAGTACGCCAAGGAGACGTCCTTCAGCCGGCTGCATCGGCCGCGCTCTGCTGGCTTTGCCTGGCTGTAAACGTTGGTTTTTTAGCGACTGAAGTGTATTTTCACTGGTCTGTGTGCGGCGGAATCCCTCCCAGCCTAGGGCTGGCGACCCCGGCCTCCCTTCGTAGAGCACGTGGAGCTCCAGGGCTGGGAAGCGCTGGCTTGGACCTAGACAGGGTTGGTGGGGATGGAGATGTTCTCTAGCAGAGCCCAGCTCTGGGCCAGGTCGGCTCTTCTCCTCCTGCCTGTGGGGCTGGCCCGTGAGTGTGTTCTGCTGGCCACTGGGATGTGTGTGCCAAGGAGCTGCGGTGCAGAGCACGCGGTGCAACAGGGGATGGCACTGGCAGGAGCCAGTGGGTGGGTCTTACCCAGCACCCCTTGAAATCAATGGGTCTTTTACCATCTGCTGCCTTGGGGTGCCCCACCCCCAAGTCACTAAACAACGGGCTGACCCCGAGAACGTTCCCCAGAGGTGAACATTTAAAATCAAGACAAACAGGAAAAATGCTTACAATTGCAGTGCTGCCCCAGTGCTGCCTGTTGAGGGCAGAAGTCAGGATAGAGGGTCCCTCCCCCCCCCCCCCCCCATTCCAGCTTCCTGTCTCCCCAAGGTAACACCCCTGTCTGCTCTGCTGCCCTGGCAGGTACCCGATGGCGCTGGGCAACCTGGCCGACCTGGAGGAGCTGGAGCCGACACCAGGCAGACCAGACCCCCTCTCCATCTACCATAAGGTGAAGGGGTACAAGCTGGGGTCGCAGGGGTGGTGGGTCGGGACTGAGGGGCACTGGCAGAGCTGGGGGAAGCCCAGGGCGGGGATTGCAGGGGGGTTGTGGTTGGGATGTAATTTGTAAAACATCAATGTTCCTGAGTAGTTTGGTGAGAATGTCCTTTTATTCTGTGTCATCTTCTCCCCCCGCCCCCCAGGGCATCAGCTCAGCCAGGAAGTACTACAACAACGAGCACATCTACCCCTACATGTACCTGGCTGGCTACCACTGTCGCAACAAGAATGTCAAGGAGGCGCTGGAGGCCTGGGCTGACACAGCCACTGTCATCCAGGAGTGAGTGCCCCAGGAGCCCGCCCTATGGCCCCAAACCTTTCCCTTCATTAGGGCCTGGCTGGCCACCAGCCCATGAAACTGCTTGCCTAAAAAGGAGACTGGAGTGATTCATGTCTGGAAGGACACGATGCCTTCTCCTCTAGGGGGCACTGGCTCTGATCTGGCCCCAGGCCTGGGGATTGGCTGCAGCAGGGGAATGGGGCACAGGGGCTGGCCCCAGGCCTAGGGGCTGGATGGCAGTGGGGAATGGGACATAGGGCCTCTCCCCTCTATGGGGCGCTGGCCCCAGCTGCTCACTGCCTCCCTTGTTCCTGTCCTCCCCCAGCTATAACTACTGCCGGGAGGATGAGGAGATCTATAAGGAATTCTTCGATGTGGCCAACGATGTGGTTCCCAACCTGCTCAAGGAGGTGGCCAACCTGGCAGAGCCACTGGAGGAGAAAGGTGCTGGGGAGAGAGGAGAGGTGAGGGGGGTACTGATTTGGATGGGCCTCTGGGATGGGGGTGGGTGTGTGATAGAAGAACACCAGGCTGGAGGGGCTCTGGGGCTGATTTGGGGGGGTGGGGGGCACACCAGGCTGGAGGGGCTCTGGGGCTGATTTGGGGGGATGGGGGGGACACCAGGCTGGAGGGGCTGCTTAGCCCCTGGTGCGTTGGGCCCCTGGGAGGCACTAACCCCTCTCTCCCCGTTCAGGGGTCCCCTGTGCAGGCTGGGGGCTCGGCCTTGCAGGACCCTGAGTGCTTCGCCCACCTGCTGCGCTTCTATGATGGCATCTGCAAGTGGGAGGAGGGCAGCCCCACGCCTGTGCTGCACGTGGGCTGGGCCACCTTCCTGGTGCAGTCGCTGGGACGCTTTGATGGGCAGGTGAGGGGGGCCCCTGGCAGGGGTGTGTCTGGGAAGCAGCATGCGTTGGGTGGTGAATCGTCTGAGCTGGGGGGCTCGGGTGGTATTGGGATGGGGAGCTTTGTGCTGAGTTTGGGGAATTTGGGGGGGTCCCTGCTGGATTTGGGGGCTCAGGGCTGGAGTTTTGGGGGACAAGGGGATCAGTGCTGGGGGGCTCAGGGCTGGGGTTTGAGCATGTGGGGGCAGGGGGTCAGGATTTGGGGGCTCAGGGCTGGAGTTCTGGGGGACAAGGGGCTCAGGGGTGGGGGCTCAGGGCTGGGATTTGAGCGTGTGGGGGCTGGGGGTCCCTGCTAGATTTGGGGGCTCAGGGCTGGAGCTCTGGGGGACAAGGGGCTCAGGGGTGGGGTTTGAGCATGTGGGGGCTGGGGGTCCATGCTGGATTTGGGGGTTCAGGACAAGTTGTCAGCAGGGCATGGGGTTTAGGGTTGGGCTTTGGGGGGTCCCTGCTGGATTTGGGGGCTGGGGCTCTGGGGGGGGTTGGGGGTTTTGCAGTGGCTGTGGGGTGCTGGCCCCTCCCCTGACTCACTCCCCTCCCCCAGGTGCGCCAGAAGGTGACGATCGTGGCGCGGGAGGCGGAGGCCAATGAGGACGATGAGCAGGGCAGCGAGGACCCCCGCGAGGGGCGCCGTCGCGGACCCCGCCGCGAGTCCAAGCCTGAGGAGCCCCCCCTGCCCAAGAAGGCCTCCGAGCGCCGGCGCCCCAGCTCGGGCCAGCGGCCAGACAAGCCCCCTGCAGCGGAGAAGGAGGAGGGGGGGCCCCCCGCCCCAGGGATCCCCCCTGCCCCCCCGCCCGAAGGGCCTGTCCTCACCTTCCAGAGCGAGAAGATGAAGGGCATGAAGGAGCTGCTGGTGGCCGCCAAGATCAACTCGAGTGCCATTAAACTGCAGCTCACGGCCCAGTCCCAGGTGCAGATGAAGAAGCAGAAGGTGTCAGCCCCGAGAGACTACACCCTGGCCTTCCTCAAGCGCCCCCGCAAGTCCCTCTGAGTCCCGTGGGGGGTGCCGGGGCGCTGTGCTGCCCCCTGCCAAGCTCTGCCAGGCTCAGCTTCACGGGGCGAGGAATTGTTGTCTTTAAATAGGGCATGGGGAAGCGCCCTGCCCCCGTCTCTCCCAGATGCAGGGGCTGCCTCACTCCTGCTGTAGCTTTCCTGGGCTCCCCATGGCGTGAGGGAGGGGGCTCTGTGGGTTTGATGCTGGGGCGGGGGGCGGGGCAGCTCTAATACTACTCCCCCCCGAGACAGGAGCTGTCATGGCCTGAGCCCCCCCTGAGCTCTGGGGTTCAGGGGTGATGAGTTCTGGGTGTTCTCCACGTATCCGGGAGAGCTGCAGGAATTGGGTGGAGGTTCTCTCTACCTTGCACCCCTTCTGCTGAGGAGATATGGCCCCTCCCCTCTGACACACACTGGGGTGCTTCTGGGTGAGGTGTCTCCAAAATACAGACCCACCTGAGCCAGCCCATGCCCTGCCCAGGGGCCGGGTTTGTGCCCACACCCTCTAGAGGAGAAGGAAGCCGCATCCCATTCTGTGCCCCCAAGCCAGCCATAGGGGGGAGGGGAGCTCTTTCTCTTTAGGCTGGGGGTGGGTGGGTTAGCAGCTGACTTTGATCTTTCCGGAGTCCAGCTGCTGTGTCCTGAGCTTCCAAGGCATCTTCCGGCCCTGCACAAAGCCCTGGGTAGAGCCACAGCTGTTCAGCGTGGCGGATGCAGGGCTTTGTACTTCTTCCCCCCTGGAGTCTGTAATGTAAACTTCTTCCTCCCCGGTCATGCTCCCTCCCCCCTCTAGGTGGTCATGCCCCCCCCCCCCCTTCTGTTCTCAAGTGAGGTCTTTCCTTTGAGAGCGCTGGATCTGCTGTAGGGGGTAGGGGCAGACAGCAGGGGTTGCTGGGGGGAATCTGAGCATGCCCCCAGGCACAGGGGAATAATGGGGTATGACCAACCACTGGGCACGCAGTGGGCTTTCTGCTGGGCTGTGATGGGTCCCGCTAAACAAGCCCCAGCAGGGCCATAGCAAATGCATTCGTAGTGGGCACTGCCTTCCCGGTGCAGCTTAGGCAGAGAGCTCCTGAGGCTGTGCTAAGTGGGGAAGCCCCCGGACTTTTAAGCAGCATGTCCTGCTGGGCCCCACTGTCTCCCTCCAGTGGCTGACATGGGGTTTGCAGTGAAGGACCATGGGGGGCAGAGCTGGGGTGGGGGCAGGCAGGGCTTTGTACAGTTAGAAGGGGGGTGGATGATGCTGGGGTGGGACAGCTTTGGCAGGACTGTGATAAAGAGCCTGAGGGTTCCCACAAAGGGTGGGGGGGAGACACGTCTACTAAATGTGTATTTTTTAGTAGCATGAAGGGTTAATAAAAAAGTTGGTTTTAAAATAGTCTGCCCCTAGTGGCTGGTTTGTTTCTTGCAGGTGCTGGTTCCTCCTTGGGAGCAGGGCAGGAGCTGGCTGTGGGGGAGCTCCCAGCTACTCCAGCCCCGGCCTCTCCCAGCAGGGGGCGCTGTAGGGAGTAGGACAGAGGCCCCCTGCAATACACTCCCCTCCTTCCTCCCTGGCCTCAGTCCCCTGCCAATCTCTCAGCCCTCAGGCCCAGACAAGCTAGTTTCCCTGCTGCCTTTGCTCAGGGCTTGGCTGGTGCGTGGCCTGTGTCCATGGGCGCCAGGTTTGTATAATTTTTGGTGGTGCCCAGAATGGGTCCAAGCAGAGCCCTCTCATCCATAGGACGGACTGGGGCTACTGCCCCGGGCCCTATATTTCAGGGGGATATGGGGTCCAGAGCATCCTCGCACCAGCAGCAGCAAGTGACCTGGCCCCAACCTGCTCCGCCCTGCTAGCTCCTGGCATTGCTTGGAGGAGGGGGCGAAAGCTGGAAGGAGGCAGGGCAAAGGCTTGGGGAAAGGGGTGGAATGGGGGCGGGGTCTTAGGGGAAGGGGTGGAGTGAGTGGGGGCGGAGCAGGGGCAGGAAGAGGTGGGGCTGCTTGCTGGACCCAGGCCCCCTGTTATCCCCCCAGGCTGCCCTGGACCCGTGTCCCCCTGAAGCATGAGGCCCCTCAAAGCGTGTCCTATGGACGGGATGGCTCTGAAAATAAGCCCAAACAGTGGTGGAGCTGGGCCCACATTGCTGAATATTGAGTGGAGCATGGGCACCAGGGGCCTAAATAACTTGCCGCCTATATCTGTGTCTAGTTCTAGTCTGCAGTGGGGCTCCCTGCAGTGCCAAGGGGGTTCTTGAGCCAGCCCTGTGCAGGCTTTGTGGCAGGGTGCTCGGTTCAGGCTGTCACACGTCATCAGTGATGTTTGCAGCAGAGAAGGATAATTTGGTGCTGGCCTCGGGCGGGAAAGGGGGTTGGGAGATGCCTGCTCAGCTCAGAGCGGGGATGGATTTTCCTGCCCATGTGTAGGTGGGTTATGGTGCCACAAGACTATTGCTGGTGCATGGCCTTGGGCTAGCCCTGTGCAAATGGGTTTCTCAGATTTGGGTACAGACCCAGGAGTCTGGACTCCCAGACCCTCACCCCACTAGGCCCCACTCCCCTCCCAGAGCTGGGATAGAACCCAGGAGTCCTGACCCCACTCCCCTCCCAGAGTTAGAATAGAACCCAGGAGTCCTGACTCCCAGCCCCCTCCCCCCAAGCTGGCCTAAAGCCATGGAGGGTGGCTGTGCTCTTTGCAGACTCCTATTTTTTGGGGGAGGGGTCTCCAGCAGAAGCAGCGTGTGAGTCAAGTGGGGCAATTTGCCCTGGGCCCCGCAGGGGCCCCCACAATAATATAGTATTCTATAGTATTGCAACTTTTTTTTATGGAAGGGGCCCCTGAAATTGCTTTGCCCCAGACCCCCTGAATCCTCTGGGCGGCCCTGCATGTGACCCCTGTGCCCTTGCCCTGGCTGCTCTCCCCACCAGCAAGGCTGATTTTCTCTCCCCTCCCTCTTGAGGGGATGTGACCCCCCCAATCCCTTCCCCGTCCCATCAGCAGGGCCTGTCCCCTCCCCTGTTTGGGGGTGTGACCCCCTTCGTTCTCCCCGCCCCCAGGGGGGCAGGGCTGGCTCCGCTTCCCTCCCCGCTGGTTCCCCGGCCGGTGGGCCGCGCGTACCCTGCTGCCCTGCGGCTCCCCGGGGACCATGAGCCTCTTGCGGGACGTCTCCCTGCTGGACCCCCGGCTCCGCTACGAGCTGATCCAGCGCATCGGGGCGGGCACCTACGGCGATGTCTACAAGGTGAGGGGGCGTCGGGCGCACGGGCCGGAGGGGGAGCGCAGGGGGGCGGCGGGCGCACGGGCCGGAGGGGGAGCGCAGGGGGGCGTCGGGCGCACGGACCGGAGGGGGGTTCGCAGGGGGGCGCGGGGCTCGCGGGCCGGAGGGGGGGGGGCTCGCGGGCCGGAGGGAGGAGCACGGGCCGGAGGGGAGGGGCTTCGGGCGGAGGTGCATGGCCGTGTGTAGAGGGGACCCTAGGGCGTGCGGGCAGGGGCATGGCAGAGAACACAGAGGATTTTGGGGAGCTGGGGTGGGTGAGGGGGGCATGGTGGGGAGCCGAGGGGGAATTGGGGTGCGTATGGGGGGCATGGCAGGGAGCCAAGGGCTGAGGGGAACTGGGGCATAGGGAGCTGGGGTGGGGTCAGGGGTCAGAGCACAGAGGGGGGGCCTGGGGCATGGGGAGCTGGAGCAGTGGTCCCATGGAGCAAAAGAGCAGGTATGTGGGGCTGGAGAGATGAGGTGGGGTGCATGGTGGCCCAGGAAGATAAGAGGGGACACTGGGGCCCATGAAGCTGGGGTGGGGGTTGCAGTGAGCTAGGGGATTTCCTGGCCTTTGGGAGGTATGAGAGTCAATGGGTCTTGGGGACACTGGAGGTGGGGGCTGCAGGGCAGGAGGGTGGCTCTTGTGGCCTGGGGATGGGGAGTAGCCTGGGGGTTTAGGAGCTGGGATACAGTGGGGTGTATGAATGGGGGAAATGAGGGCCCAGGCGGGGGTGCTCAGGGGTGGGCCTGGCCAGCCCAGGAATCAAGGGGTGACTAGTGTGGATGAAGGATCTTGGAGTATTTGGGGGGGCTCCTAGGGAATTGTGGTCAGAGGATCCCTGGGAGATTCAGGGGGAGCTAGGGGATATATGGGGGCAGGGGAGCTGGGGGTTCATAGGGCACGGGGTTGTGTGGGGTTGTGCTAAGGGCAGGGGTGGGTGCACAGGGAAATCTGGGGGCGCCTGGCAGGATTTTTGTCCTGGGTAGTAGAGCAGGACAGCAGTGGCTGGCAAGACCAGCTTGATGCATTGGGGGGCATGACCCAGATGCCTGCGGTGGGGTTCCTGTGGGGTGCTCTGGGTGGGGGCTGTCTTTGGGGCAAGGGGTGGGGGATTGTCCTGGGGGTGGATGAGGGAAATGCACAGGGCATTCTGAGGAAGGGGCTGATGTTCAGGTCTGAGGGGCACATGGTGTATGTGGGGGGAGGTTACAGGCATGGGGGGGTGGCGAGGCGTTGTGCACGGGCAGAAACGTGTGGGGGAGCCCCTTGAGGGGTCCCTGGGGCACTGTCAGAAACTCAAACCTCTGCAACTGGCACTTCATTGCCAGACCAGGAAGGTGTGAGGGGTTGGAAGGGGAGCTGCTAAGACAGGGAGGGCCCCCCTCGAGAGGGGTCCAGTGCATGGGGTGACCTGTCCTGGGTTTGAGCAGAGGGGCTGGGAGCCAGGACTCCTGGGTTCTACCCCAGACTCTGGGAGGGGAGTGGTTCTATTCCTGAAGGTGGTGCAGACTTAGCCCTGCCTACACTTGGGGAATAGCTCCGCAACACTGAGCATTGCGAAGCATGAGCTGGCATTTGCATCAGCTAATTAGGTTTCATTCCCGAGGCTTCCTTTGCCCCCAGCACCCGAGGTACCATGGCTGTGGCTGGCCGGATCTGAACCAATTTCAGGCCATTTGGGGGGATCTAATGCTCACCCTTCCCAGGCACTAGGGCGGCCAGAACCCCCGTGCTGCCAGCTGTTTCTGTGCCACCGTTGTGCCGACTCAAAGGTGTCGTGCAGCCGGGTTTGTGTGGGGTAGACAGGCTCTGTGCTCCATGCCTGCTGGGCCATTCATAACACCCCTCCTCCCCCGAAAGCTGGGCCCGCGAGGTTAGCTCCGGGGCTGAGATCTGCCAGGGTCAGGAGTGAATGAGCGGGGCCAAGAGGCAGCCGCTCCATGCTCAGACTCGGAAATTGTTTTTCTTTGATGGAGGAAATGGGGACACAGAGTCCCTGGAATGGGAGGGGGGGAGAATGTGGAACCTGGTACTGGGGGGAAGGAGAGGCACAGAGCCCCTGACATGGGGGGGGGCACCAGGTACCTGGCATGTGGGCACAGAGCCCCTGGCGTGAGGGAGGGGAAGCTGCAGGGAGTCCCTGCGATGGAGGGGCTGGGAGGGTGGCCCCAGGGAGCAGTGGTGGGGCTGGAGGGAGGCAAGGAGCTGGGGTGGGCAATGCGCTGGGCCTACAGTTGCTGTGAAGCCTGCGCCCCCTAATGCTCTCTGGTTTGAGAACCACAAGGGCCCAACATCTTGCCCAGCCTCCTACGCAGCCTGGGTGCAGACTCCCCCCTGCGATGCCTGGCCTGCCGCAGCACAGGTCGGCGAGCCAGGCGGGAGCAGAGCTTTGAGAGAGAGATGCCCAGGCTGGGCCCATAGAGGCCAAGCGCTGGTGAGTTCATTGCACTGTGGTGCATGCGGCTGGGAGCCAGGACTCCTGGGTTCTATCCCCAGCTCTGGGAGGGGGGTGGGGTCCAGCAGTTTAGACCAATGGTTCTCAACCCAGGGTACATTTACCCCTGGGGGTACGCTGAGGTCTTCCAGGGGGTACATCAACTCATCTAGATATTTGCCTAGTTTTGCAACAGGCTACATAAAAAGCACTAACGAAGTCTGTACAAACTAAAAAATTCATACAGACAATGACTTGTTTATACTGCTCTATCCACTATCCACTGAAATGTAAGTACAATATTTATATTCCAATGGATTTATTTTATAATTATATGGTAAAAATGTGAAAGTCAGCAGTTTCTCAGTAACTGTGCTGTGACACTTTTGTATTTTTAGGTCTTATTTTATAAGCAAGTAGTTTTTTGGTGAAGTGAAACTTGGGGTACACAAGACAAATCAGACTCTTGAAAGGGGTACAGCAGGCTGGAAAGGTTGAGAGCCACTGGGTTAGATGGGGTGGGAGCCAGGACTCCTGGGTTCTATTCCTGACCTTGCCACTTAACTTGGGCATGTCAATTCCTCTCTTGGTACCTCTGTTTCCCTTCCCATCCTGTGTCTAATTACATTGTGAGCTCTTTGTGGCAGGAACTGGTGCTCACTGTCTGTGCAGTGCCTGGCCTGATCTCAGTCAGGGGGGCTGTGCAGGGCATAGACAGGTAGATCTTAGGGGTGTATTATGGCCTACAGGTCCCTGAGATTGGGGGGGGGGGGTTTGCTGGGAGTCAGGACACCTGGGTTCTCTCCCTGGCCCTGGGAGCCTGTGGGGTCTAGTGGTTTAGCGGTGGGGGTGGGACGGGGGCTGGGCGTCAGAACTCCTGGGTTCTATCTCAGCTCTGGAAGTGAAGTGGGGTCTAGTGGTTAGAGCGTTTCCCTCTTCAATGCTCTTTATAAAGCTGAAATCATTAATTCCTCTCTCCCTCCCCCACACGCCTCGGGCAGGTGCAGGGCTCAGAGCGATAGAACAAGCCGGAGACATGGGGAGGGTGAAAAGGAAATTGCTTAACGTCAGGAGATGGTGTCTGTGCAGTGGCATGGCTTAACTTGTGTCCGTGGGCTGGGGTGGGCACCTGGCCCTGTCATGCCTGTGTCCTGGGGAGGGGGCATCAGAGCCCCCTGCCCCGACTCCAGCCCTGGGCATCCTGTCTGTCTGTCTGGGCATCAGCACAAGGGCGCTTTGCAACATGCCCTACCTGCCGCAGGGCTGGGTGTTGGAGAGCTCAGCTGGAACGGGAGGTATCTGTCTCTCCCCACCCACCCACCATCTGCAGCTAGGCCCCAGGATGGGGTAGAGTTGGAGGCAGGAAGTGCTGGGTGGGGCGGCGGGGGGGATCAGCACCGGAAACCCGGAACAAGGCTGTTTTGGTGTCAGAAACCACGAGTGTGAACAGGGGAGAGACCCTGAGATTGGGAGGAGGGGGAGAATGTGGGGCAGGGTGGGGAGGACAACAGATACTCCAGATCGGAGGGTGAGGTGGGTGGGGAGAGGTACCCTCTCCTCAGGGGGAAGGTGGGGTACTGGGCTGGGAGAGATGGGCCCTCGGGTTGGTTGGAGGAGAGGTGGGGCCTGGGCTGTGGAGGATCCCAAATTCTGGGGATCAGGGAGGGGTGCAAAGTGGATCCCAGGCTCCTGAGCCTCAGGCTCAGAAATGGGGTTTGGGGGAGCTCCTTGGGGGGTGCATCTAGACCCAGGACCATTTGGGGAGTGGGGAATCCTTCTGCACTAGGAGGCTGGGGGCAGCTCTGGGCCCTGAGAACTGAGCCTTCCAGGCAGCAGGGTGTGTTGGGGGAGGGGGGGCTGGGCTGGTAATGGTGGGATACGAGCCCGGGGGCGGGGGGGCTGATGGCTGCATCTGGGAGACAACCCTCCCGCTGCAGCCCAGAGGAGGGTGGGGGGCACTGATCTGGGAAGAGTTGGATCCCGAGCCCCTTCCCCCACCCCCCCATAGGCGCATAGACAGCTAATGCTGAGGCCCCTGCGAGTGATGACCCCTTCCCTGTTCCTAGGCCCGGGACACCCAGACAGCGGAGCTGGCTGCCATAAAGATCATCAAACTGGACCCAGGTAAAAATCCAAACCTCTCCCCCAGAATCACTGCTCCAGTGGTCCCCACATCACCCCCAGGACAGAATCACTGGCCTAATGTGTCTCTAAATGACCCCTAAATTGCTCCAGTCTATCCCCAAATTGGCCCTGAGACTCACCCTGGTGCACCCCCAAATTGCCCCCAGTATCACCCCCCCAGTGCTCCCCCCACCCTCATTGCAGTGCTTACCTTTGGTCCTTAAGGAACAATCTGTGACACCCCTTAGCCTGTTTAGCCCCTGGTGCTGCCTGGGCCCCCTGTGGCAGGGGGTTCCGTGGGTGAATGGGGAGCTCTGCAGGCAGCTTGCAGGGGTTAGCTTTTGTGGAGCTGGCTGTGTCCCTCACACAGCTCCGTTGGGATGATGCCCCCAGCCCCCTCTCTGACATACCCCCAACTCCTCTCATTCCCAGGGGATGACATCAGCTCCATCCAGCAGGAGATCACAACGCTCAGGGACTGCGGGCACCCCAATGTGGTGGCATATTTCGGCAGCTACCTCAGGTGAGACACGCCGGGGGCGCTGTGCTGCAGGGAGAGCAGCTGGGTGAGGGCGCTCTCCCTTCACAGTCAGTGCAGCTCTAGGAACAGATCACCTCAGATAACTCCATTCAACATCCCCCCCACTCCACCCCCCGATTTTACATGAGTTTCCTTCACTTCCTGTGCAAAACTTGGTATCAATAGCTCCACCCCAGAGACGGCTGCATCTCAGCGCTGTGTTGACATCTCCTCCCTTGCTCCCTCAGGAATGACCGTCTCTGGATCTGCATGGAGTTCTGTGGAGGAGGATCCCTGCAGGAAATCTACCACAGTGAGTCCCTGCCCTGGTGTAACTAGAAGCAGGGAGGGAGGGTGGCGGCTGGGAGTCAGGATTCCTGGGTTCTTTTTCCCACTCCTCTTCCAGGGACAGAAACCAGGACTCCTCACTCCCAGCCCCACTGCTCTAACCCACAAGGCCCCACTCTGCTCCCAGAGCTGGAGTCCTGGTTCCCATGTGCTCTGACATTGGGGGACAGAATGTTCTCTCATCAGGATGTTGTAAAAAGAGGCATCTGTTTCACTTTCTGGTCGGTTTCCCTTCCTGTTTGCAAAATGCCTCTGGTTCCTGGTCATGTGGGGGTTGGGGTGGATAGGAGGAAGTGAGGGGCAGCGGGGTAGATAGGAAGTGGGGGGCAGACAGGGGGGTGGATGGGAGGAAGTGGGGGGCAGTGTTACAACATGGGGAAGGTGATAAGGCAGAAGCTAGATGTGTTGGATTGTGTGTGGGGGATATTTAGGGGGCTGTGGGAGTGGGGTAATTGGGGTGTTTGTATCTGGGCATTGGAAGAGATTATGAGGGGTGTATTTGGGGAGTGGTTGGATTGTGGCAGGAGAATAGTGACCCCCCAGGTGTGTATCTGTCCACGTCTGTATGTCTCTTCCAGCCACAGGACCCCTCTCTGAGAAGCAGATTGCCTATGTGTGCAGAGAAACGCTGCAGGTGAGTAAACCGGGAGCCAAGGGTCAGATTGGAGGCTTTGAAGCCTCTGTTGGGCACCCCCCATTTGGGAGCACATGAGATTGGGGATGAGTGCCTGTCCCCAGCTCTGGGAGGGGAGTGGGGTTTGAGCGTGGTGGGGAGGTGGGCTGGGAGCCTGGACACCTGGGTTCTGTGCCTGGGGCTGTGTCTGACGGGGCCTGGGCCAGGCAGGAAGTCCTTGTTTCCCGTTGATTGCCCTGCAGCTTCCTCTGTCCCTGGCGGCAGGAAGAGCTGTGTGAGTTGCAGCATAGGCACTAGCCTCGTCACCATGGAGGGGGGGGGGCACAGGTGGCTGATGCCCCCTCCCAGAGTGGACCAGCATCCTCCCCAGGGTCTGGGAGGTGCGTGGCAACATGCGTGGACAGGGGGACACTCAGAAGGTCATTCCTCCCCCTCCAGGGCCTGAGCCACCTACATGCCAAAGGCAAGATGCACCGGGACATAAAGGTGAGACCCCTGGTCCCATCCAGCCCCAGATTCTCCGCTATTCCCCCGGATCAAACCCAGGGGCCCATCCAGCCCCAGATCCCATCCTACCCTCCCCCCGATCAGACCCAGGGACCCATCCAGCCCCAGATCCTGCCCAACCCCCAGATCAGACCCAGGGGCCCATCCAGCCCCAGATCCTGTCCTTCCCCCCCCCCCCCCCCCCCCCCCCGATCAGACTCATGGGCCCATCCAGCCCCAGATTCCCCCGTACCCCTCTGGATCAGACCCATGAGCCTATGCTGGGAATCACCTTTGCTTATTAATCCCCTTTTCCCAAGTTAACACCAATAGGACCCAGGCAGCTGACTCCGTTCGCCACCCACACTTGGCCCTTCACTGTGGTAACATCCTGCAGCATGTTGTTCCCAGGGTTAACAATGGTAGTGGGAGAATCCCATTGGGCTTGGGGAGGGGAAGGATCAGAGAGTGACATTCCCCTCCCTCCTTCACCAGCCCCTTGGGTTCATCTCCAGAGCAGGCTGCTTTAGCAGGGGAGGTCACTCTAGTGGAGCAGTGGTTCTTCCTGCACTGACACTTTCCCTTTTTTGGTGCAGGGAGCCAATATCCTACTCACCCTCTTTGGAGATGTGAAACTGGGTGAGTTACTTGCTCTTTCTCCTTCCCCATAGAAAACCTGGATCCCTGTGTGGGTGGGGGGGAGCCCAGGGCTGGGACACCAGAGGGGTGTGTGTGTCAGGACAGAGGGGCACTGGCAGAGTTGGGGGTCAGGGAGGAAGTCCAGGGCTAGGATAGCGAGTGACTGTGGGTTAGGATTGAGGGGCTCCAATGGGGGGTGGAGAGAGCCCAGGGTTGGGATAGTAGGAAACTGTGGGTCAGAATTGAGAGGCACCAGTGGGGCTGTGTGTGCCCACCTGTCTTCCATCCATGGTGGTGACTAATGACCCATCATGCCAGGTGCTGTACAGACCCACAATACGCATATGGGGTCCCTTCCCCATAGTGCCCCCTAACAAGGGTTCCTGTCGTTCCCCCCGCTTCTCCCTCCCCTCCGTCTTGCAGCGGATTTCGGAGTCTCAGCTGAACTGACAGCATCAGTGGCGAAGCGGAAGTCCTTCATTGGGACCCCCTACTGGTACCTCACACCCCCACCCTCGCCCCCGCTACCTGCCAGGGGAACATGGTGGGGGTAGTGGAGTGAACTGGCCACCCCAGCCTATCTCACCGTTGGGACACCCCAGCTGGGGCTGTCTTGGAGCCTGGGGGGCGTCTGGAGGGAGGGGGTTTGGTGGGGCAGAGGGAGGCAGCATCTTGGTGTTTGGTGTGGGGGATAGAGGAGGGTGTGGAGCCTGGGGTGTGTGGGGGTGCTTTGGGGTGCCCAGCAGCTGGGGAATTGGGCTGGGAGGCCGGGAATGGCTTGTGATGGGGAGGCTGGTGAGCTGAGTCTGATGCCTGGGTCCCAGGGGTGGCTTGGCAGGTGTGTGTGTGTGTGTGTGTGGGATGTCATGGGTATAGCTGGATGCCTGGGTCCCCTTGAGGGCTAGGAAGCTGGATGCCAGAGTCCCATTCGTATGGCCTGGTGTTGTCTGATTGGTCTGCGGCCCCTCCCTCATGTAGGATGGCCCCTGAGGTGGCCGCAGTGGAGAAGAAGGGCGGCTACAACCAGCTGTGTGACATCTGGGCCATCGGCATCACGGCCATTGAGCTGGCCGAGCTGCAGCCCCCGCTCTTCGACCTTCACCCCATGAGGTAAGAGGCCAAAGAGCGGAGCACCCCCTTGGCATGGGCCCAGCTGGTCTCTCCCCTCCCCACAGGGAGGAGGTGACGCGAGTGCAATGACGGGGGGGAGTATTGGGTCGGGCTGCTGGAGGCAGAGTTGGATGCAAGGGAAGATCTGGGATCGAGCCCCTCTCCCGGCTCTGTCTGTCTCCCTCGCAACCCTCCACGTGCTGGTTCTGTCTGTCTGGTTCCCCTGATCTCTGTCTCTCTGCAGGGCCCTGATGCTCATGTCCAAGAGCAGCTTCCAACCCCCTAAACTGAAAGACAAAGCTCATTGGTGAGTGTTGCTGCTGGCCTCTCCCAGTAGCAGCCGCTGCAGGGAGCAGGGCAGTTGCTGGCTGTTGGGGAGCTCCCAGCTACTCCAACCCCAGCCTCTCCCAGCAGGGGGCGCTATAGGGAGTGGGGCAGGAATGCTGGGGTTGGAGGGTGAGGATTCTGTTTTAAAAGTGATGGAGAATTTGGGGGGCTTGGCAGGGTTGGGGGGTCTCCTGAGGGACCTAGGGGGATTTAATGATTCCCCCTTTGCCCCCCCCCCCCAGGTCCCCAGAATTCCACCACTTCCTCAAACTGGCCCTGACCAAGAACCCCAAAAAGCGACCCACAGCAGAAAAGCTGTTACAGGTGAACTGGCTGAAGGGGGTGGTGGCTGAGCAGGGGGGTAATTGGAGTGAGGAGTGTGGGAGCCATTGGGGGTGGTGCGGGAGAAGCTGGGGGGACTGTACTGGAGTGGGGGGCAGGGTGTGTGTCAGGGAAATGGGGGTTCAGTGTGGCAGGGTTGGGATGTGGTGAGTGGGGGGCAGTGCAGGGTGTATGCGTGGGGGTGGGGGAGATGGGGGCAGTGGGGCTGTGAAGTGTCAGGGGGAAGAGATAGGGGCATGGGGCGTGGGAGAGCTGGGGGCAGTGTGTGGTCTGGGGAGGGTTTGGTGGTGGGGAAATGGGGCATGCTGCGTTGGACAGTGGGGACCTGTCTGGGGGGACCATTTGTCTCCCAGTTTCAGCGCCATGACCCCTGTCCCCCCAGCACCTGTTCACCAGCCAGCCCCTTGCCCGCACCCTGGCCATCGAGCTACTCGACAAGGTCAACAGCCCTGACCTGGCTGCCCCGTCCCTGGACGATGGAGACTTTGAGGTACCTGCCCTGGGGGAGATTCCAGGCCCGCCCATTATGCCCCTGCCCCCTGCAGCCTCCCTGGGCACTGACCCACCACCCCACAGCCGGCTCAGCTCAGTCGCTAGGCCTGGTTACCATGACAAACGGCCAGTGACGGGGGCAGCCTGGCTCCAATGACTCCCCTGTCCCAGTGCCCAGCTCCCCCCCACTGAAGCTGAAGCCTGTTGCCCCAAGATGATGGGGGGACTGTGTGTGTTGATAGAAATGGCCCTGTCCTGGGGTGGAATTTGACCAGCGACCGGGCAGCCCTGTGCACCATGCAGCTCCCAGTGATGCTGCCCCGCTCTGGGGATGCATAGGACTGTGTGTGTTTGGTTTCTGGGGGCTGCCGAGCTGGCACTTACCCCAATCAGCCCCCTCCACCATTACAATCCAGCCCCACACCACGAAACCAGCTGGGCCCAGTTCTGTGAACTGGCTGGGAAGAGGGGCCACGGTGAAGTGGGAGAGTTGGGGACTTGAAATGGACTATAAGTAACTGTTCCCCATCTCCCTGCCCCTCCCCCATCCTGTCTGTATGTGTGCCCCCCAAATCTCCTTGCCCCCTTTCTTTCCCCCCACTGTTTCCTATAAGGTTTACGACATCTTCCCAGACAAAATCCACTCCTGTGGGGCACATGGCCAGGCAGAACGGACTCTCTCTGAAATCCAGTGTAAGTCACCCCTGCTGCCCCTAGACTGGTGTACCCAGCTCCAGGCACCCTAGCACAGTCACCACTCCCCCCCCGCATGCTGTATTCAGGGATCCATCGCATGGTGCTGAGATGCAGCTGCCTCTGGGGTGGCGTGCGGGGGCAGTTGAACAGTCACACAGCAAGGCTACGCAACAGCTTAGGGAAGAGAAGATGAATCCTGAATCCAACTGGAATGACGGGGGGAAGGATGGGCAAAAAGAATGGAATCTCCCAGAGCTGGGATTTGGCCTGGATGCCTGGGTTCACAGGATCTTTAAAAAGCAGGAGTGGTTAGCAGCAGGGCTGTTTGCCTCACCCCTGAATTATAGCTGATGCCTCTTGCTAGTCCTAGCTGCCCTGGAGCCCGGGGGGGTGGGGGGTGCGGGGAATGGAGTGTGTCTCAATCAGCAGATGAGCCAACTTGTATAATTTGATTTTCAGTTAATCAAGTTAAATTCGGGCCCCCACTGAGAAAAGAAACAGAACCATATTGTGGTCTGGTGAGTGGAAACACCATTAATTCTTTGCCTCTTCCAGCAGGGGGTGCTGTAGGGAGCAGGGCAGGAGCTCTGGCTGTGGGGGGAGCTCCCGGCTACTCTAGCCCTGGTCTCTCCCAGCAGGGGGCACTGTGAGGAGCGGGGCAGGAGCTGGCTGTGGGGGGAGCTCCCAGCTACTCCAGCCCCAGACTTGCCCAGCAGGGGGCGTTGTGGGGAGCAGGTAACTCCATATGGGTTACAAGTCTTGTCCTTCCCCAGAGGGAAGAGGAGGATGATTGGACGTTGCTAGGAGCTGAAGAGTAAGTATCTATGGGGGGGGGGGGGAACCAAGGGAGTCTTGGGTTCAAAGTTCAGCCTCCCCTGTCCTGCCTGGAAGTGTAGCGTCATGGGGTGGAGGTATGGGGAACTGAGCAGCGCCTCCTACTGGATAATCTGGGAGCAGGGGGGTTGATGGCTCCAAGTGCAGGTAAATAGGCAATTTAGTCAGCTCTAAGGATGGGGGTGGCTGTGATCCTGGGCTTCCAGTGTTGAGCACTGGGCTCTAGTGGGTTACAGCAGGGGAGGCTGGGAGCCTGGACTCTTGGGTTCTATCCCACCCCTGGGAGGGGAGTGGGGTCTAGTGGGTTGGGGAGCAGGTAATGTGTGGCCCGTATCCCTACCCCCTCTCCTTGTCTTTAGGAGTCTCCTGCAGTCTGTGGAGGAGGCGTTGGAGGAAAGGTAAAGCTGAGACTCAGGGTGGAGTTGGGGCAGGCAAGGTGTGTGTGTGGGGGGGGGTCCCTTCACCTCCCACCAAGCTGTAGAGATCAGGTCATTTCAGTGGGGGGGGGGGGCAGTAATGCAGAGTCCCTGCCCCCACACAATGAGTTTCACAAGCATCCTTGCCACTCCCCCTCACAGAGATGCGCCTGGTGCGTGTGTGGCGGGGGTTGACGCGCGGGCTGTTTTGGGGGGCAGGGGCAGCGGTGTGAACTCTGCTGACCCTGCTCTCTGCAGCTGCTTTGTATCTCCCCCTCCTCAATCCCGGGTCTGGAGCATGGCAGGGATGAATGTCGGAGACCCCTGATGTCCCCTTGGAGACTCCCCAGAGCAGGGAGTTCCCCCACCCCAGGGCCCCCACTTTTGCTCACATAAGGGGCTGCCCCTCTCCGAGCCACACCCCTGACCCTTCTCTCTGTCTTTCCCTTACAGGAGTTTGACCATTCGCCCAGCGTCTGGACGGGTAAGTTCTTCTACACACATCTCCCCAGGCAGCTGCCTGCCCTGGCACAAGTCCCCTCTCATTCTGTGACTCTCTCTCTCTGCCCAGGTCCCCACCCCAGAGGATCAGCCTGTGGACCCCCACTGCATCCCTGAGAACGAGACGGGAACAATCAAGAGAGCATCACTATGGGACCTGATGAATTGGGAGCTGGGGGGCATGGAGCCTGCGGGTGGCTCAGAGACCATGAGGAGACAGACCCCGGCAGGTACTGGGGTTTGACACAAGATGGGGGGACTGGCTGGCTTAGAGGGGCAGGGAATGGGATATGGGGCCTTTCCCTCTAGGGGGTGCCAGCTCCAATCCAGCTCCAGGGTGGGGGACTGGCTGGCTCTTGGGTTGGGAGTGGGACACAGGACCTTTCCTCTCTAGGGGGCATCAGCTGCGTTCAGGCCCCAGGTCTGTAGTGAATGAAAGTTGTTCCCACCTGTGAGATGAGTTGGCTGGATCTCAGCCCATTGGTCCTTAGCAGGATGGGGCCTCCCATCACACTGACCTCCTTACTGGCAGAGAGGCCAGGGGGCTGAACAGGCTACTGGGGACTCTGCTTCCCTCACACCATGACCCTAGATCTGCGGGCAGAGTGATGGGGGACTGGGGGAGGGGGCCAGTGTGTGTGTGACACTCTGTGGAGGTGCCCAGAGGATCCCCTGCCATGACGATTGCAGGGGATAACAGGGCCGTTTAAGCACCACAGTCTAACCCAGGCGAGGAGTAGGGATCTCCAGTGGGGCTGAGAACTGCGAATGGAGGGGGCCCCTGGGTGGGTGGGTGGGGCTGCCAGGGCAGAGCTGTCTCTGATAGGCGGGTGCTGTGTGTGTTCCCCACCTCCAGGCAGCCGAGAGTCAGGTGACGTCCGACCCCCGCTGCACACTGGCTCCCCAGAGCCTGGAGCCTCCCTGCTCTCCACCGAATGGGCCACCATGAAGAGGAGGGAGGAGACAGAGGTAGGTGTGAACCATTGGGGGAGCAGGCCTGGGTAGAAAAGGGGGGTTAAGAGATTATGGGGAGGCCTGGCGGTCATGGTGCGTAGGCAACAATGCAGCAGGACTACTGGGTTCTATCTCTCGCTCTGGGAGAGGAGTGGGATGCAGTGTTTAGAGCAGGGGGCTGGGAGTTAGGACTCCTGGGTTCCAGCTTGATGTCTGGGTGTTGGCTTGGGCCCCAGTGCTCTTGTTGCCTCTCAGCTGGGGTGGGCAGCTCGGCATACTTCTTTTGGTGGTGTGTGGTGTTGATTGGCTTTCTCTCTCTTTCAGAGATCCAGCTGCCATGGGCTGCCCCCCACCCCCAAGGTCCATGTAAGTGCCATTCCTCAGCATCTCCGTGCAGGGAGTGCTGTAGACAACAGGGTGGGAGCGCTGCCTGTTGGGGTTGCTCTTGGCTACTCCAGGCCTGGTCTCTCCCAGCAGGGGGCGCTGTAGGGAGCGGGGTGGAAGTGCTGGCAATGGGGGGAGCTCCCGGCTACTCAGGCTCAGCCTCTCCTCTGGTCTCTCCTTCACAGATGGGTGCTTGCTTTTCCAAAGTCTTTAATGGCTGCCCTCTAAAGATCAACTCAGCTGTGACGTGGATCCACCCGGAGACACGAGGTAGGGCCCCCGGCTGCCTCCGACACAGCTCTCTGCCTCCCACAATGTCTGTATTAACTCCATCTCCCCCCGGCTGCTCCATTCGGGGCTTGCGGGAGGGCACTGATTCTCCTCCCACATTCAATTCACCGATGCACTGGTTCAGTTTCACCCTATGCCCTCCTGTTTCCCACCACCCTTGCCGCACCCTCCAGCCTTTGTCATAGCTGAGCCGATCTGGGGACTTGATTTCCCCCCCTCCAGCCCCTGGGTACCAGCTCTGAGCTCCCAGCCGTTGGGCTGAAGAGGGGCATGTGGGTAGGAGGGGAGCAGGCACACTGCTGGCTTCTAAGTGGGTGCTGGGAATCCGGCTCCCCCAAACCTAACTCTGGCTGGCCTTGTTTCAGATCAGTACCTGGTGGTAGGGGCTGAGGAGGGGATTTACGCACTCAACCTGCATGAACTCCATGAGGACACCATGGAGAAGGTGAGATGCCAGGAGATAGAGGTATAGCTTAATGCTGTGGGAGCTCCTGACCTCTCCCACAGGAGCACTGGCTGTGGGGGGAGCTCCAGGCTACGCCAGCCCTGATCTCCCCCAGCAAGGGGCGATGTGGGGAGTGAGGCAAGAGCACTGGCTGTGGGGGGAGCTCTTGGGTACTCCAGCCCTGGTCTCTCCTCTGGTCTCTCCTTCACAGATGGGTGCTTGCTTTTCCAAAGTCTTTAATGGCTGAGCAGTTAGTAATTAACTAACTAAACGATGGGCAATATGGGCAGAGATAATGGCAGTGCTGCATGGAGTTTCCTGATTAAGTTGACTGAAGAGCTAACTGGTGAGGTGTCTGTCTCTCCCCCCCAGCTCCTGCCCCACAGGTGCTCCTGGCTGTACTGTATGAACAACGTGCTGCTCTCCTTAGCAGGTGAGTGAGTAGGAGAGGCACCGGATCTGGGCTTCCTCCCAGTCTGGAAACTGTAGATTCCTTTGGCTACAGCTACTGTGAGATGCACAGAATGTCATACAAGTTATCAAGGGGCATCAGCTGGGGGGTGGAGGGGGCTGAGGCAATCCAGGCTGGGATGGCAGTGGATCTAATTTACCTTGATTTCAGTAAGGTATTTGATATGGTTCCACATGGGGAATTATTAGCTAAATTGGAAAAGATGGGGATCAATAAGAAAATTGAAAGGTGGATAAGGAACTGGTTAAAGGCGAGACTACAATGGGTCGTACTGAAAGGTGAACTGCCAGGCTGGAAGGGGGTTACGAGTGGAGGTCCTCAGGGATTGGTTTTGGGACCAATCTTAGTTAATCTTTTTATTACTGACCTTGGCACAAAAAGTGGGAATGTGCTAATAAAGTTTGTGGATGACACGAAGCTGGGAGGTATTGCCAATACAGAGAGGGACTGGGATATCCTACAGGAAGATCTGGATGACCTTGTAAACTGGAGTAATAGGATGAAATTTAATAGTGAAAAGACATGCATTTAGGGATTAATAACAAGAATTTTGTTATAAACTGGGGATGCATCACTTGGAAGTAACAGAGGAGGAGAAGGACCTCGGAGTATTGGTTGATCACAGGATGACTATGAGCCGCCAATGTGATATGGCTGCGAAAAAAGCTAATGCGGTCTTGGGATGCATCAGGCGAGGTATTTCCAGTATAGATAAGGAGGTGTTAGTACCATTATACAAGGCACTGGTGAGACCTCATCTGGAATATTGTGTGCAGTTCTGGTCTCCCATGTTTAAGAAGGATTAATTCAAACTGGAACAGGTACAGAGAAGGGCTACGAGGATGATCCAAGGAATGGAAAACCTGTCTTATGAAAGGAGACTCAGAGCTTGGCTTGTTTAGCCTAATCAAAAGATATAAATATATCAGAGGGATAAATACCAGGGAGGGAGAGGAATTATTTAAGATCAGTACCAATGTGGACACAAGAACAAAGGGATATAAACTGGCCATCAGGAAGTTTAGACTTGAAATTAGACAAAGATTTCTAACCATCAGAGGAGTGAAGTTCTGGAATAGCCTTCCAAGGGGAGCAGTGGAGGCAAAAGACATATCTGGCTTCAAAACTAAGCTTGATAAGTTTATGGTAGGGATGGTATGATGGGATAGCCTAATTTTGGCAATTAATTGATCTTTGACTATTAGCAGTAAATATGCCCAATGGCCTGTGATGGGACACTAGATAGGGTGGGATCTGAGTTACTACAGAGAATTCTTTCCTGGGTGTCTGGCTGGTGAGTCTTGCCCACATGCTCAGGGTTTAGCTGATCACCATATTTGGGGTTGGGAAGGAATTTTCCTCCAGGGCAGATTGGCAGAGGCCCTGGGGTTTTTTCGCCTTCCTCTGCAGCGTGGGGCACGGGTCACTTGCTGGAGGATTCTCTGCACCTTGAAGTCTTTAAACCACGATTTGAGGACTTCAGTAGCTCAGACATAGGTTAGGGGGTTGATACAGGAGTGGGTGGGTGAGATTCTGTGGCGTGCGTTATGCAGGTCAGACTAGAAGATCATAATGGTCCCTTCTGACCTTAAAGTCTATGAGTCTGAGAACTGCAGGTCAAGATTGAGGGGCACCAGTAGGGCTGGGTGTGGAGCCCAGGCTGGAATGGCCAGCGGCTGTGGGTGGGGGTGAGAGGCACTGGCAGGGCTGGGATGGCTAGGGCTGTAGGTGGGGGTGAGGGTCACCAGCAGATCTAGGTGCAGTTTCCTGAGGATAGCACATTAAGATCCACCATCCCAGTATCCAATGCAGCTCTCTCTCTGCAGGGAAATCCTCCCAGATCTCCTCTCACAACCTCCTGGGCCTCTTTGAGCAGCGGAGGCAGCTGCAGAAGCGGCAGGTCCCCCTCTCCATTGCCACCAACCGGCTGACTGAGCGCATCATCCCCAGGTGCTGTGCTTGGCTCTGCATCTGAAACTCCACCGAGCCGGGAGGGAGCGAGGGTCAATCCCCAGATGGGGCCGGGTGTCCTCATAGCCATGTAATTGGCCACTTCAGGCTGAGATTCCCTCTTGTTCCCTTAGGGCCCAGTATCCCCTTGGATTAGATCAATGGGCCCCTCTTCCCCACTGCCACCCTGGGTCCATCCAGACTAGTATCCCCCATCTCATGCCTGCCATCCTGAACCAGACCAATGGGCCCATCTACCCTGGTCTCCTGTCTTCATTTGCAGCATCTGCTGGATGCCTCATTTTCCAATGGTACCTTGAGTGGGGGAAGCTCCTTCCTGACCTCCCTGGTTGTAGTCAAGCCCTGAAACCTGACCTTCATGCAGTGTACAATTAGCCTGTGGTACACTCTGCCACTGGCTGGCGCTGAGGCGAAGAGCGTAGTGAGTTTCCTAGAGGGACGGGTGCTCAGTGGAGAATGAGAACAACCAGATTTAGGCTAGCTCATGGTAACGAATTTGGAAGGGAGCTAAATCCTTCTGCTTGAAGGTTTAAGAAGATCCCTGTTAGGGATTAGGATGAGACCTTCGTGAGGGCAGATTATCCCAATCGGCCTTATGTGGGGCTTCCTCTGAAGCCATTGTCAGGGACAGGACAGTGGGCTAGAGGGCCCGTCTGATCCAGTCTGGTGGCTCTTGTGTTCCTAAGAGTCCAGAATAACCATCAGTCTTACCATGATGGGTGCATGGATACATCTCACAATCCTAACAGCAGCTGCGATCTTCTCTCTGAAAACTCCCCCATCCTTCCTTCAACCCTCCTCCAGTTCTTTGCTTCTCCACTATTTTGTAGCGGAGAGTTCTATGGGTTAACTGGCTGACAGTTCTCCCCTCAGGGTAACTGTGGGTGCATTTGCATCATGCCTGGCTATAGAATCCCCTCTCCACTCAGCCCCTCATCCTGCCCCCTTTTGTCCTCCGGTGGCAGCTCATTCCTTCCTTCTGTTCTGTTCCTCCTCCCTGCAGGAAATTTGCGCTCTCCTCCAAGATAGCAGATACCAAGGGCTGCCTCAAGTGCCGAGTGGGTGAGTGTGATCCTGACATGCCGCCGGGGTGCCTCCTGTGGGCCGGATCACTGTCTCCCTTGGGACAGGGGAGCCCCTCAGGTGATTGCTCTCCCCCTGGGGGAACCCATTCACCTGCCTTGGTTGCCTTTCAGTTCGGAACCCCTATTCCGGCAACACCTTCTTGTGTGCCGCTCTTCCCTCGAGCCTGGTGCTGTTGCAGTGGTACGAGCCCTTGCAGAAGTTCATGCTGCTGAAGGTAGGTCCGGGGTGTGGGGGGAAAACGGGGTGCTGGAGCCACTGGTGAACCCAAGAGTCTCATTGACTCTGATGTAGGCCTGCATGGAGCTAAAATCTGCAGGGCACTGCTCTGGAGGGACGCTTGCAACACTTGCCCTACATTGGATGCTGCTCTGGTGGGGAAAACTTGCCAGGTCCTTTTCACTGATGGCACTGCCCTAGGGAAGCTCGCCACATGGGAGAACCCATCACTGCTGAGATCTCAGCCTCCCCTCCCTCACCCCAGCACTTTCCTGTGGCCCTGCCCATGCCCCTGAGCCTGTTTGAGCTGCTTGTGGTGGAGACGGAAGAGTACCCCCAGGTGTGTGTGCGTGTTGTGGACCGAGACCAGCCGGGCCAGGAGCTGGAGTTTAACGTCCTCTCGCTCAGCACCAACTCCAGCCTCAGCACCGAGCCCTCTGCAGGTAAGAGACGCCCAAGCGGGGAATGGGACATGGGGCCTTTCCCCTCTAGGGGGTATCAGCACACATGGGCCCCAGGGTGGTGGGGGGATGAATGGCTGGCTTAGGGGAGGCAGGGAATGGGACTCAGAGCCTTTCCCCTCCAGGGGGTGACAACTTCAATCTGGCCCCAGGGTGGGGAATGAAACTCAGGGCCTTTCCCCTTTGGGGGAATTGGTGGGCTCCAAGGGGAGGGAATGGGGTCCGAGGCCTTTCTCCACTAGAGGGCGCCAGCTCCCCTAGGGTCTTGTGTCTCTCCAGCTGTCATTGCAGATGGGGCCTCCAGTGTGGCCTGCCACGTGACTCAGATGGACAGAGACACAGTCCTCGTTTGCTTTGAGCGTAAGTCCCTCCCCCAGCATGGCCCTCTCATTGGCTCAGCCTTGGCCACAGCTGGTGCTGACTGCCTCACTCTTTCTCCCCTGCAGACTATGTAAGGACAGTGAACCTGCGTGGGGCCCCCAAGAGAGCCCTGGCCCCAGAGCTGACCTTCAACTTCCCCATTGAGACAATTGGTGAGTGGAGGGAGGTCTCTTGGGGAGAGAACTGCCACTGGCCTGCTCATCTCCTGGCCCACACTCCTGTCTGGCCTGGTGACCTCAGGAGCTGTCCAGCCTTCCGTTCCAGCACCCTCCTCCCTGCCCTGGTAGCAGTGTCCTCCATCTGCCAGCTTCCCCAAGGTGGGGGTCGTCCATACCACCCGCTGCTCACCTCCTTCTTTCTGTCTCTCCCACCGCAGTGTGCCTTCAAGACAGCGTGCTGGCCTTCTGGAAACATGGCATGCAGGGCCGCAGCCTGGAGGGCAATGAGGTGAGTGCAGGTCGGGGCTTGGGTGGACGTGTCTCCCTATCTTCCCCAAAGAGGGGGGATCAAATTCTGCAGGGGGGATTAACTTGGAGATGATGCATGGAGTTGGCATTGCTCCTGATGGAGACCACATGGTATAGGATCTGTCCCCTTCTCTCCCACCACCCTGGTTTGGGAGGGGGATAGAGATGCACTGACCCAGCAAGGAGCTGGGCCAGGAGAACTGTGTGCTGATCTGACCCTTCTCCTTGACAGGTGACCCAAGAAATCACAGATAAATCCAGGGTGTTCCGGGTGCTGGGAGCCAACAGGTGAGGCCCCAAAGTGAGGATGCGGTCAGGGCAGGTTGCAGCAGGGAGTGCACCACCAACAGAGAATTCTTGTTCTGCTCTCTCCACTCTCTGATCAAGTGGTGTGGCTGCCTGCTCCGGCTGGCTACCCCTGTCTGGCTGTGCCATTGGTAGGAACTTGTTGCCGGGCTGCAAGGCTGGGACAGTGGGAAAATTATCTGGGGACTGGGAGACCAGGAGCTGTGAACTTATTTTCCTTCCTCTTGCATGGGCTTGGGTCACTTCAGTAGCCGGTCACCACCCTGACTCTCTATTGTGTCCATCTGCCCCGTTCCTGCTGGATGTTACGTGACTGGGTGGATTTGTAGGCCTGTTTTGAGGATGCATGGCGCTGTGTCAGGGTTTGGGCTGCATTCTGGGGTAGCTGGAGGTTGCGTGGTGAATGTGCCACATTGGGGGCTGGGTTTGCATGGCTGGGATGAAGTTATTCTATTCTATAGTCTTATACCGTGCTTACCACTGCAGTATCAGAGCACCTGCCAGTAGCGCATTAGGCATAGTGGTGGTGGTTTTCTCATCGTCTTGCCATGGGAGAAGCAGGGAGTGGCACATGCTTGGTTTGGTTGGGGTTTATATAATAAAATGCTGCTATGTTTATATTATAAATGGTGAGGTCAGAGAAATGTGCCCAGCACTTGAACCAAGAGTGGATTTTGCATGGTTGGGTTGGAGAGGCTGGTTTTGCATGGTGGTCAGGGTTGGGGGGCTGGAGCTGCATGGTGAGTTTGGTTTTGTGTGGTAGGTGGGTTGCATTCATGGCTGTGGGACTGCGATGGGGTCTGGGTTGGGCAGTGGGGTACAATCATGGCTGGGGCTGGCTTTGCTGAGTTGCATTTCTTGCTTGGGTGTGGCACCTCTCAAATCAAGTCTGGGTTACCAATCCTCCTGTTCTGCTCAAAACGTGCTCTGACCATTTGTCTCTCCACATTCACTCATTGCTCTTGCCTCTACCTCTCCTCCCAGAGATATCATCCTGGAGAGCACGCCCACGGAGAATCCCTTGGCTCACAGCAACCTCTACATCCTAACGGGACACGAGAGCAGCTACTGAGCGTGTGGAACTGCCTTTCCAATATCCCGTGTGGAGGGGGAAATCCTGCTGTGATGTTTAAACTGCTGATAGCTGAGAAGCTCAGTGGAGGCGCACAGGTAGTGGGAGCCTCGGGGAACTATTCCCATGAGCGGGGCCTGTCTTCTGCTGCGGGAATCCATGTCAGATGAGTTCTACTCTATAAACTCTACAGTCCACTTGTCCTATTGTCCAAAGTCTTCCTGAGATACCCCTGCTTTTCAGGAGTGTATGGAGAGATTCCCTCTCCCCTTTTAGGGCCAGCATCTCCTGAGACCCTTATGTCTGCAATAATTAACTACAGCCAGTCCAAAGACACCTCCGCAGTCTGTCTTGACTGATACCTGTGCCTGCTGAATGCTTTCCCCCCCCTCCCCAGTTCTTAACCCTAAGAAGATGTCTTCTGGAGACACAGGGTGTGAAAGTGTCCTCCTCCTCCAGCTTCAACATGAAGACAATCGGTTTTCCAGTGGGTGCGTTGTGTTCCCTATGTAGCACTTAAGGTCCAGAAATCTGGCACACGCCTTCACCTGCAAAAGGAGTGGGAAAGCAATTCTGTGTCTCGTCATTCAAGGTGTGAGCAACAAGCAATGCCTGAGATGGGACAAACCTATTGAATTTAATCAGTGGCTGGGATACCTGTTTGACTATTTTGGTAATGGTTGGGCCGATTGCTTGGCTGGATGGGTTCTGATGGGGGATGAGTGGGATGGCTAGTTGGGCATCCAGATTGGCTGGTAGCTTGGTGGCAGAGAGAGCTTGAGTGCTTGTTGGTTGGGTGTGGTGATTATTAGGATGGGTTTGGTTGATGGGGCAGGTACAATGGCTAGGTGAGGGACTTGGTTACTGAGCAGGCCAATCGCTTGGTAGAGTGGGTGGCTGATTGGTGTAAGAGAGGTTTGAGTGTGTCTGCTATGGAGGGGCTGGGTGCATGGCTGGCATGACTGCTATTTTGGGTGTGAAAAGATGGGTGGATGGATGACTGCTTTGAAATGAAGCAGAGTGCTTCATACTGGCAGGCAGTATGTTGCATTGGCTGGCTGCTGGGATGCCTTGTTCTTTTGCTACCTTGGAAACCAGTACCAACCCCAAATGCCAATGTGACAGAGACCAGGATCCTGGGGCCAACGGCTCTACTAACTCAGGCAGTGGAAGCTTCCCTTTCCGTTTTGCTAATTTCTCTGTGGTTTTTAACTGAAAGCTGGAATTTATGGATAAAAGAAACCAAACTTGAAAAAATATGCTATTTAAAAGATAAAGAGACATTGATATTAAACCTGTCTTTCATTTGCTTGGTGTTAATTGGGTGAATCACTCCAAGGGGAGAGCCACTGGGGCCTCTTTGCCTGTTCAGCTCCACTGCTATTCTAGCTTTCCTCCCTAATCTTTAATACTGTCACCCCTATTGGTAAGGACTGGTCTTCAGTCCTGCCTGAAACCTCCTTCTGCTCTCTGTGAGAATTGGGGAGGGGGGGGGCACAGAGCTCCACCCAATATCACTGGGACCTGGGCAGGGACAAGGAAAACAAGAGAACTGATGTTTGTTTTGGGGCTGGGACTATGCTCTCCTTGCAAGTGAAAAGCAGCCCCGCAGCAGGAAGTGGCTGGAGACAGGAGTTTTGTGGAGAAGGAGAAATAGCTGCTGAGCAGGGAGCCAGAAAGGAGAAGAGTGCACTAGATCAGCCCCTAGCCTACTGCTCAATGACTCCTATGCCCTAACTGCAGCGGGGGGGGGGGGGGCAAGGACTCCCGTGAGTGCCCCCAGGTCCTATCACCATGGTACTTACCTTGGCTCCTAACCTGCTCCTCCGAAGGCCCTGCCAGGTGCAGGGGGGGAGTGAACCTGAGCATGCCCAGTAGTGACTGCAAGGTGTGGCCCCCGCCCCCCTCCTGCTGGGCACATCCCCCCTTGGTGTGTGCGGGGAGTTAACACACACTCCCCCCAGCCGGGCAGCCTTCCCTTGGCCTAGCTCCCATGAGCCTCATGGGCTCCCAGCAGGGTAAAGGGGGGTTGGTTCCCATGAGCCCCTGGGGCTTCCAGCAGCGTGAAAGACGGTGCTTCCCATGAGCCCCTGGGGCTCTTAGCATGAGGGGGAGGGGTGTCTACCACACTCCCAACACTGACTGGGGCTTAGGTCACCACTCAGCACCCTGCCTCGCTCCTGCCCTGTCACTCACCAAGCAGAGAAGGAACGCCCCGTTAGTTGATAGGCCCCATTCCCCAATCATGACCGCCCGCGCTGCGTACTGCCCAATGAGCGCGACCCTCCGCATTAACGTCACTACCAACCACCCCCGCACAGTACGGGGTCTTCCAACGACCTTTCCAAAATCTCTAAGGCGCACCGCGCGTGTGGCAAGACCCCCCCCAACCAATCCCGACGCGGCTCGCCACCCCGAGTACCCGCCCTCCGTCTCTTCATCCAGTACCAACACGGACACTCAACTAGGCTCCCGCCCACCGTGCCATACAGCTAGTACCGCGCCTTACATTCCCAGTCAACCAATCATAACTTGTCTTTCCTCCATGCTGCTCACCCATCCTGCCTCTCAACCATTCCCACCGCTGTTCGCTGCAGAGTGACATCTCAGCTGACCTATGCGCGTTGCCTCCACCACTCGACCGCTGTCCTCCAATCGCTTTCCTTCACTGGAGCGGCTCGGCCAATGGGCCGCCGCGGAAGGCGAATGGACGTAAGAGTCTACCAATGGAAGGACGCGCGAGTGTGACTGACATCTCCGCGGCCAATAGCTTTCGAGCAGCTTTATGAGGTGTAAAGGCTGGAAGGTTCGCGAAACGCGAACGCCGCGAGCTGAGGAGACTCTAATGGCGGCGACTGGAGCCAACGCCACGCCGCTAGGGAAGCTCCATCCACCCCCACCGCCGGGGAAGCCGGGCTACCCGATGCCTCCGCCGGGTCCCCCAGGGCTGGTCCTTCCAGGCCCACCCCCTCCACCACCCCCAGGCCCGGGCCAGGCCCAAGCCGCTCTACTAGGCCCCATGGCGGCTGCTGCGTACCCCTTCGCCGCGCTGCCGCCGCCGCCTCCTCCGCCACCCCCGCCGCCCCCGCCACCCCAACCTCAGCCCCCGCCACAGCAGCCGCAGCCCCCACCACCTCCACCCCCGCCTCCTCCCCCGCAGCAGCAACAGCCGCCGCCTCAGGCCGGGGGGCCTCAGCCCCCCCCTCAGTACGGGCAATACCGCTATCCGTCCCCGCCGCCGCCCCCGCAGGGCCACGAGCAGCAGCCGCCGCCGCCGCCGCAACAACAGCAGCAGCAGGATGAGAACGGCCCGGGAGGGGGCAGTAATCACGGTGAGGGGCTGGGCAAAAGGGGGTCTCAGGGGGGAGGGGCAGGAAGAACTGGGTTGCGTGGGGGGTCAGTTATATAGATAGGGTCGAGGCAGGGATGTAGAGGAACTATAGGGCAATGGGGGTATATAGGAGTAGAGTTAAGCTCAGTAGGGAAGAGATGTGGAAGTTAAGGGGCTGGAGTGGTGGGGGATAGCACTGCCCCATTAGTGTAAGGGGTAGGCTTGGGGCCTTTTGAGGTTAGTTGGTAGCATAGGCTGAGGGGGCAAGTTTGAAGAACGTTGCACTGAAAAGCGGGGGGGGGGGGGGGGGGGG
>QXTE01000025.1:14225896-14245594 GCA_003942145.1 Platysternon megacephalum | reverse complement strand
GGGGGGGGGGGGGGGGGGGGGTTTGAGATGGTCCATGGGAGTTGAAGGGGCTGAAATGTAAGGGTGGTTATAATTTTGGCAATTGTGGGATGGGGTAGAAACTGCAATGGGGTAAGTTTGGGGTTTAAGGTTTTATGGGATGGGAGATGTCTATGAAACTATGTTGTAGGGGTATTTGGGGGGGGATGAGGTAGATTTGAGACTGGGAGGAAGAGATGATGTTGGGTGCTCTGGGAGAGGAAATAATTTGGGGCAAATAAAGGGTTGGGTGGGATGCGGGTATAGTAGGAGTGGGTAGAGAGTAGACTGGGAAAGGGGGGAAATGAGGCAGGGTAGGAGAAAGGGATCTGAATCCTGCCAAATGTAGGGAAATGGGGACGGGTGCCAGGATGGGGTTGAGGTGGTGGCTACTCTCTTTTCTGAGGGAGGGAATGAAGAAGAGAACATTCTTCTTAATTGGTTGGAGAGACGTGGTTTGGGGTAAGAGGGGAATGTAAACAGATCTGGGGGTTGGTAACTTAAATGGGGGAGCTTTGGACACAAAATAACTGCAGTCCCTAAGGCACTGAACAGCCTGAGATGGGTATTCTTGGAAGAGACAAGGCCTGGTGTTGTCTGTAGGAGTTAGCAAATACTCATACAACCAAAATGGAGGTCTCTGTAGGACTGGGAAGAAATGGAGGATAAAGGCTGCCCTGGTCTCTTTAACTTCCTATTTTTATTAGTCTCCCTCTTTAGCTAGATGATTAGGGATAGTTAATCCTGTTAAGCTTCTAATGTTTTCTAGAAGAGCACATTTTGGAAATGTGTTCAATCATAGGACAAAATGCATGGTCTTCTGGCCGTACCTGTGTGAAAGCAAGTCATAGATCAAGCATCATTAAAAAAAAGGGAGGAGTAACAATTTCCTACACTACTGTTCAAGGACAACTGCTGTGGGGTTTTAATAGTTTCCCATCACATCATCCAGTGTAAATATCCGTAGAACATTTACTGTTTGTTACCTTCAGGGAACTTGTAATGTGTGCAGAGAGGCTGAATGTGTGCTGTGGGAGGCAGCCATGTTGCTTTGCTGCCGAAGATCAGAACTGCAGCTTTCCCTTTAAAAATGGTGGCTGAAGTGACTAGAAAAATGTTAGTTGGATTGGAGAGCAGTTCTTTTGCTTTGGAAAGGTGATCTTGAAGCATCTTCCTGTTTTCCCGTTTGTCTTGCCTTATGGAGGGGCATAACTTTGTAGTTGATACCATTGTTTTGTTGAATTTCAGTCTCACTGCTGGTTCTACCCCTTGCTGATTTGCAGATAATAAATAAGTCTTAATGTGGCAACATTTGCTGATTAATTTCTGCCCCTGCTGCTATTATCTATATTATGGTATCACCCCGTGGCCTCAACAGAGAAGCACTCCCACTCTGCTAGGTGGTGACAGTAAGAGCTTAAAGGCTAAATAGACAAGGGGTGAGAGGGGAAACAGGCACAGAGAGGTGAAGTGATTTGCCCAAAGTCACATGGCAGGTCAGTGATTAGACTAGAATATAATTTTGGTTCAATGTGCTACCCTCTAGACCTTACTGCCTTTGTGTGCAGCTCTCCTCATCCCAGTGAGAGATTTGGTATTGAAAGGAGTAGGTAGCCTTGACAGTATTTCTGACTTAAGGGAATTCTGTGTTGCAGCTATTATTGCTTATGTAAGATGTATGTATTAAGTCAAATTGTATGCATGAAGGTGTTACTACGAAGTGTGTCTAAAGAAGGATGCTTGCCCTTAGATTTCCCTAATAAGAAGCGGAAGAGAAGCAGATGGAACCAAGACACCATGGAGCAGAAGACTGTCATCCCAGGAATGCCCACTGTTATCCCTCCTGGACTCACTCGTGAGCAAGAGAGAGCTTATATAGGTAAATACACGTTCTTCCCTTTTTCCATCTGATCTGCTATCAGTGGTGATCCTGAGACTATTTCTGGTTGCTGAGTGTTTGGAAAGTTAACTGTGTTTTTTCTAGACTTCAGGTTATTGTGGCCTTATTCCATAACTTCAAATCAGTAATTCACACATTTTTGCTCAGTCGTGCACTGTTGCAGCTCCCCTGTCGTGCTTGTGACAAGAGTAGTGTTCTCCACAGGCACGGTGAAAATGGAATGCCTAGAATAGTTTTTGTAGGGGTGGGGTGGTCCTTTCTCTAGGTATATTAGCCTCTATTCTCAACATCTATTTAGTAATCTCATTACAGTCAGTGGGGGCCTCTAGGATTACCTCTCCAGTGGAGAACACTGCCTCCGAGTCCCTCTTCAAACTGAATGTATTATGTGGGAAGTGGGTACCTCTTTCACAGCACAGCCTTGCACCAGAAATCCCCTCAAACCTACTCTGACTTCCTTTTGGGCTGCTTAATTTTTTTTTTAAATGACCTCTGTAGAAGTTCAGTTTTTGTGTTCAAGGTGGTATTGATCATATTGGTTTTGCTCTCAGAGGGAAATTGAGAAACTTTGCTTCTGTTCTTTGTGGCAAGAAATCTAAACCTTCAGCATCTCTTCTAGTTTAGAGCTCTGCTAAATGAGCTCTGTATTCACATGCACACAAACTGCTGGGAAAGGGATACTGCTTAGTCCTATGGGAATGAAGGGTTTTGAAATGTTAATTGTGAAAACAGGAAATTTCAAAGGTTAAGATTTGTCTTTGGGACTACACCATTCCTGTATGGGAATAAGAATGTTTAAGTGACTTGGTTTATAAATACAAGGTTTAACATTAACTTTGCCTTCAATTGCAAACAGTGATGCTAAATTCACTTTTCATGAACTACCAAATATAAGCCAGGAGGGTGAAAAAGGGCAAGAAAGTCCTAATGTGTCTGAGACTTTGCATTGTCACATGTAATTCTAGTCCTTGCATTTTACATAAAGCAAGCTCTTCTTCACAAGACAGTGTGATCCTTCACAAGACAGTGTGATCCAGTTCATCTCCCTGGGGTTGAAAATAATCCTTGGTTTCTTTCTTCTGCATAACCACTGAGAATTTTGACTTGCTTTGTAACTAGTCGTCTTGTTCACCCACAGCAGTGCTCTGAGAGCTGGTTATGGTTTACTTAAGTTTAATAGTTTACTGTCAAGGTTGCTAGGTCAGTTTCTAGACAGTGTGGGTTTTGCCCTTGATTCTGTACCAGAATATCGTCTCTAGGCAGAAATATAAAGCAGTTTTTGATCCAGTATCATAAAACAAATATCTGATATTTAAAGGAAGAGCCAGGTGTTAGCTGCATTGACAACTACTGCTCTACAGAGGGAAATGAGACATGAATACAGGTCTGTCTCATCTTACGCGCATTTAACATGTGCAATTTCGACTTTACGCGGTTGGCAAAAACAAAAAAAGAGAAAAATAGCAATTTATGTACTGTTCCTGTAGTGCGGGCGATTCCGCCTGCCATTACACTCAATGGGATTTTGACTATACGCGGTTTTCGCTTTACACACTAACCGCGAACGTAACCCCAGCGTAAAATGAGACAGACCTGTAGTCTGACTTCCAGATTTTCTGAAGTTGCTGTTTTGTTACTTGTGTAGAGCCCTATGTGTATGTGCTATTTCAGCAACAAAGCTAAGACATGTATCATGCCCCAAAGAACTTATAATGTGTGCATAACTTAAAACACAGGATACAAGTTTGGAAGAGGGAGACATGAGGGATTGAGGAGGAGAGATGTGGGGTTTGGGGGATAGGCAGAGCCAGGATTGCTTGAAGAACAGTTTAAAGAAGAGAAATGATTGGTAGGCAAGGACAGTGAGTGTCCCAGTTTCTTGGAGGCTCTAAATATCAGTTGAAGGGAGTTAGAAGTGCAAGACATATTGCACACACAAAGAAAGCAAGGTTTCTGTGGCAATGAGGCAATCTTAAATTGGAACCAGCATAAAACTACTGCCAATTGGATGAAATAACTGCAGCTCAGAATTCTCAGTCCTATGCTAAGGTAAGAAGCAAATGTAACACCAGCACTTTTATTTAAAAATAATAAATGGAGGAGGGATGTTGAGAAGAAATAGTGTGGACCAGATTAGCACCCCTCTCCACCACGTGCTATTCAGCTTCTCCAGAAATTAACCAAATCACATTACTCAGGGTTCAGAGATCCTGATCTTTCTTCTTTTGTACAGCATCAGGCACCCAGAACTGAGTCAAGCTTAACTGCTTGTACGTTTTAGTAATTTACCATCTGAAAATCGACCCTGAATCTTTGACTTACCTTGTCCATGACCTATAACAGCAGCAGGCCTTTTGGAGTCTGTACATAGTATGGGTTAGTTAGCATGGTACAGTGCATGCAATTTCTGTATGTTTGTTTTTATTTACCTTAAGGAGTTCTGTTAAGAATAAAGACATGCACAGGTGCATGGCCCATGTGCTTTTGCCTTAGGAAAATAAATGTGATCTTTTCTAAACTGGTATGTCTGACTTCAGCAACATTAATTCAAGTCACATTTTTAATTGGCTCTGAAATCATCAGTAAAATTATTTTGATATTTACAGAAATTGTTACTCTGCTATGGGAAGAAGAAGTCCAGTAGGACAGTGGAATTGCTTGCAAAGGCATCTTCCATTAGGCCTGGATCTAATACCAGTTTTAGCAGGTCAGAAAGAGTTTTGGCTTCCAGTGACTTGCTGGTTGTAGTCTCAGAAATCAGACAGTTCTTTCTGCTAACCCCATTTCAGTTGAGTACTTTGCTTTCTAATTAATAATCCTCTTTGAAGAAGGCTGGCTAGATGTAAATAAGATCAATGTGGGCCTTTCTGGATTCCTGCTGAACTTAGCTGGCTGACATAACATTGTGCGGGTCTCCTTCGATTTATTCACAATATCAGTCGTCCATTGCAAAGTCTCCCGTTCTTCATGCTTTGATGTTAAGATTTGAGATGTTTTTTGGTAACAATGTCTTTTTTCCATCCTTTTTTCTTTCCTAACCTGGTTTCTTCCAGTGCAACTGCAGATTGAAGACCTGACTCGTAAACTGCGCACAGGAGACCTGGGCATCCCCCCTAACCCAGAGGACAGGTTGGGAAACAGTTTTAACCAGCTGACAGTAACACTTTTACCTTTTTTAATACATTTTTTTGGTGGCATCATAATGTGTCAGTTCAATACAATCCTGCTCTAGTCAGATGACTGCAATGCTCTTTGTGGAGGAGAGCTGGGGGTTTTCTGTTAGGGAAGATGGAATGGAACCAATTCTAGCCCTACAAAAACCACAGGGTAAAGGGTAATAAGGGTATATCATTGTTTTTGATTTTCTAAGCTTGTAGGTTTAATTAACCTGACTTGTTTTAAGGGAAATTAAGGTAGCCAATTAATGTACTTTTTCAGGGTCTGACTTGTGCACATGCCCAGTATCTAGAGGTCTTTCTCACAGGTTCACCTTGCAAACTTTTAAGCACTATTTTATTTTATTTTTATTTTAATTTTTTGTTTTTGCATTATTGAGTTTGAGCAGCCTGGAAACATACTCTGATCAGCTTATATGGCAGAGCTTTCTGCTTGGTGGTTGAGGATGATTTTTTTAAAAGCCAGATGAGTTTTCTAACCAATTTCTTTGCTGCCAGCTATTGTACAGCATTGGCCAACATCGGGGAATTCTGGGGACTCAAGGTGGTGGGGTAATTCCAGCCTCATTTACTCTTTTTGAAGTGAAAACGTTGCAGTAGGTTTTTGGACAGCTGTGGCTATGTTGGGCTTCAGTGACATTCTGAAAAGTAACAGCATTTAACCACTTTATTTTTGTAATTGGGTTGTTAGCATGGAACAGCAGAGTCTGGTTTGTTTACCGGAGGGGAGTAAACCCCTCTCCCTCCACCCCCACCCCCAATCTTCCAGCTGGAATTTGTTGTGTTATAGCATTTAGCACAAGTTTTGCTTTTAAAATGGGAGTGAAACCTTCTTTGGCTTGAATTCTACCCAGCTGAAGGTGTATTAGATCAGTAAGATGGTGTCATGGATGTTAAAGCCATTCACTTCTGCATCTTTGTTTAGCCTTGCTAGGAGTCAAATTATTATGCCTTATTTCCTTGCAGTAACTAGTTTTCTGTAGCACACAAATTTTGCACTCCCATTGCACTTTTTACATTACAGGGCACCACTGCATAGTGTCTTTTTGACTATTAACTTTAACCATTATTACAAGTTACTAGTAAACTTTGAAAGATGGTTTTTTTTATCCTTTTATTGTCAGGAGGGAATAGATGTAAAGTCTATCCTTTTTCCCTTGCTCTTGGTTTTTAAGATTGAGTTGGGGCAATTGTCCTAACTTGACTGACAGATTGGCATTTCTTATGTGAACAATAACCCAGACTGATGAGGGGAGAGTTATTGGTGTATTAATTTTTTCCTGCAAAGGTGAGGCATTGCTGTAACAGCCTTTAACATTTTTAATGATCAGTTTAGCAAAAGAGCCCAAAGCCAAAGCTGTCTGATCTGTCAAATATCAAACCTGTTAGTGGTTTTAAAAAAAACAATTTATTGGAGTTTCTGATTTAGTTACTGAAGAGTCTAACTCTTAATTGCTCCTCAGCAGTTCAACAGAATCAAATGCATGAAATGACTGTCTTAGCATTAATTTCTAAAGGTGTAATCTCAAAGTTAAGCCATTTAATAATTCATTGTTACTTGAATTCTTTAAAATGTGTTTCTAAACTAACTACTAGCTAACATGAGTTTAAAATGCTTAGTAAAAACAAGCTGGGAGGGTGATACCTTGTATTTTTGTGTTGCTCTCTCTGCTATTGGACTGTGTTACATTTATTCAAATCCTAGAAATGGAGGTGTAATTTAGACATGATTAGTCCTGATCAAACCTGACCTTTTATTCCATGTGTTGATGGTTCACTTTAGGCTCAGAAGACAGTGGGATCAACTGATTTTAATCCTTGCTCTAACCCGCTAGAAAAAGTTTCTCTTAACCTAAAACAAGGGTGTAGGTTTCTGATTACTTCTGGGATGTATTTTTTTAATAACCTGATCCACATAATCTCTTCCCTTCTTGCAGCTAATCCTAAATTTTCCTTCATGTTTTAAAAAAGGTCCATAACTTAATCAAATTTCTAGGAGTGTGACTTTTTTCTTACCGCAAACACAGCTGTGGTAAATCAAACTGACTCTTTTATTTTAGCTTTACAACATTTTGCCGTTAAAACAAAACAAAAAAAATTCTGCTTTCTGGGCATCTAAACCCTGTGGAGAAAACAGGGCTCTCCATAGAGGTTTACAGGTCCAGACTGTGGACCAAGAAAAGGCGGTTTGACCCAGCCTCTAAGCCTTAACACAGAATACAGGTTGAGAGTCGGCCTTGAAGCTGCCAGCACAATGATGGAAAAGCCAGGACAGAAGCCATGACCGTCTCTCTACATTGGGGCAGTGAACTAGATTTAATGGGTGTTGCCAGCAGGATTAGTCACCTTTGATTAAAGACTAATCTCTTTTGTTACTCTGTTATGGTGTTAAAAGTCCACGTTTAACCTGCATTACCTCCTGCGTTAGGAGTCTCTCTAAACTCATGGCTGCATTGCCTAGTGAAGCTGGAAAGTTTGTTCTCCGTGCGAATTAACTCTCTCCACCTTCCCCTTTAAAAAACATGAGCACACTTGTGGCAGAGTTGCTGTCATTGTAGCTGTTTACAGCCTTGCTACCCCCATAAAGCACCTTATTTCCCCCCTCCTCGTGGCATACAGTGTTTTGCTGCAACCTCCTTATCCATGTAGCAATAAGACAGGCATGAATGAACTTACACCTTCCTTTCCTGTGGTCTTAATAGCACATTTAGCTCTGATTTGCCTAAATTATGCTAGGGTTCAGGGGAAGCTGTACTTGTAAGTGGCCACTTGGGTTTGACCACAGGAGGAATAACCATGGGTGTTTTCTGCAGGTCCCCTTCCCCCGAGCCCATTTACAATAGCGAGGGGAAGCGCCTGAATACCCGTGAGTTCCGCACCCGCAAGAAGCTGGAGGAGGAGAGGCATAACCTTATCACAGAGATGGTGGCCCTCAACCCGGACTTCAAGCCACCAGCTGATTACAAGTAAGTGGAGGGAGAAGATCCTGCCAGATGTTATGGGTAGGCCTTTGCACTGTCGTTCCTGGACGGTTTCATCCTGTCCCAAAATCCAAGTTTGAATATTGCCCTATTACAGATGGTCACAGCTTCCTCTGCACAAGTGCTGCTGTGTAAATAGCTCTTTGGGATCTGCCTATAAAGCAGTGGTCACCAACCAGTTGATCGTGATCGACTGGTCGATCCTGGGGACTCCCACAGTTGATTGTGATCTCCGGTGGTGTAGCGAGGTTGCCACTAGGCTTGCTCCCTGCCTGTCCTGGCCCCATGCTGCTCCCGGAAGCAGCCAGCGCGGTCCCGAGATAGGTGGGGGGCGGGGGTCTTGGTGCGCTGCTCCTGTCTGCCAGCACTGCCCCCGCAGCTCCCATTGGCAGCTGAGGGGGTGATGCTGGCAGAGAGGGGCAGCATGCGGAGCTACGTGCCCCATACCCCCCATAGGGGCATGTTGGCCCTTTCTGTGAGTGGCGTGGGGCCGGGACAGGCAGGAAACCGGCCTTCACCTTGCTGCGCTGCCAACCGGGAGCTGCCTGCGGTAAGTGCTGCCTGGTGGGAGGCCACACCCCAGCCCCCTCCCAGAGTCAGCACCCCGAACCCCCTCTTGCACCCCAGCCCTGAGCCCCCTCCCAGAGCCAGCACCCCAAACCCCTGCCCCAGTCCTGACGCCCTCCTGCACCCAGAACCCCCTCCTACAGCCCTGAGCCCCCTACCAGAGCCAGAACCCCAACCTTGAGCCTAACACCCCCCCTCCCAGAGCTTGCACCCCTCACCTCCTGCACCCCGGCCCCAGGCTCAGCCCGGAGCCCCCTCCCACACTGAAAACCCCTCAGCCCCCGCCCAGAACCCGCACTCTCTCCCAAACCCCTGCCCCAGCCAGGTGAAAGTGAGTAATGGAGGGAGATGGAGTGAGCGGGGCGGGGCTTTGGGGGAAGGGGCAGGGTAGATCCTGGGTTGCCCTTAAATTCAAAAAGTGATTTTGGGCTTAAAAAGGTTGGAGACCACTGCTATAAAGCGTATAGCCACTGTGTTTCCCTGGACTACCAATGCATTCTGATCTGGGGAAAGAGTTCTGATCTCAGCTGGCTCAGGTTCCTTGTGGGGGTGTCTGTTGGCTAGCTATATGCAGGTCTTGATGTTCACTTCTTGATTTGTTTCAGGCCTCCAGCGACCCGAGTCAGCGATAAAGTGATGATCCCACAGGATGAATATCCTGAGATTAACTTTGTGGGGCTTCTGATTGGACCCAGGTGAGCTGCTACTCCTCTCTGTGAAATGAGGGCAGTTCAGAGGTGATCAAATTTGGAGTCCAAGAGTTTGGCAGTAATGGACAGTGCTGGCTTATTTGCTATGCTTGAGAGATGGTGCTGGTAAAAGCACATCAAGACTCTAGCAGATAGATGGTGTGACATCAAGACCAGAGCAGAATTGGCAGCCTTTAAAATGGTTCAAAGCATGTCTCTTCAAGAGCCAGGCTGAATGTACTATGGGATTTTAAAGGCAAAACACTCCAAGTAGCTTTACTGCCTTGCAGCCCGCTGGGCGCTTGGAAGCTATTCCAGTTCTATTCTCCACCCTGCAAGCCCCCGTATCTAATGTAGGACTTCGTGGCACTGAAACAGACTACCTGTCATGTTATCTTCTGACAGGACATCCTTGATAGCATGTCTGACATAGTGTGTTTATGCCTTCTCTGGGAATGCAGAAATATTCCTTGTGTTTGAGGAGGTGCTTGGCATTGACCTAGTGCTGGATATACGCTGGGAATTTACACCAGCATAGGTGCATCTCTCAGGAGTGTGAAAAATCCATACCCCTGAGAGATGTGCTTATGCTGACCTAACCCCTATTGTAGACAGCACCAGGTCAATGGAAGAATTCTTCCAGTGACGTAGCTAACGCCTTTTGGGAATGTGGCTTACTTATGCCAACAGGAGACTGCCTCCTGTTGGTATAAGTAGTGTTTATACTGAAGTGCTACAGCTGCAGTTGTGCTGCACTAATGGTTTAAGTGTAGACATACCCCTAGAAGTGTTCTAAACAGGGTGTTTATTGGGGGTAAAACTGACCTCACATGAAAAGGAGTACTTGGGGCAGTGATACAGTCACATTGGGAGTGAAGTAGCATCGGGGGGGAGTGGAGAAATCCCCCAGTTGGCATGGGAATAACACAACCATTTGTTCTACAGAGGTAATACACTGAAGAATATTGAGAAGGAATGCAATGCCAAGATCATGATCCGGGGGAAGGGGTCGGTGAAGGAAGGGAAGGTGGGCCGAAAAGATGGCCAGATGCTGCCTGGAGAAGATGAGCCTCTTCATGCTCTGGTCACTGCCAACACCATGGAGAATGTGAAGAAGGCTGTGGAACAGGTATAAATGCAAAGCTCGGGATGGTCAAACCAAAAACATCTGGGGGAGTCAGTCTCTGCTACGGTAAAAGATCACATCGTGGAAACTCAACTCAAGCTTGCCTCCTGCATTGTAAACCATTGCCAGCCTCTTGCTCTGCATACTTGCTTTATTCTTTAAAAGAGGCAAGGTGATGAAATAAATAAGATCTGTCTGGGCACTTTGGAGGAAGATTCAATCTCAGCACTCTGCTCATAGGAGCGATATGGAGGGACATAGGAAAGGAATTGGAATGAGGGGGCTGGCTTTATCATTGGCCTGTAGGGAAGCTGGAATTCTAACAGTGGTGTAGACCTGGGCTTGGGAGCTGAATTTCTCCAAGGCAGATAAGGGTTTGAGCTTGATACCACTAAGCAACATGTCTCTTCCAGATCCGAAATATTCTGAAGCAAGGCATTGAAACACCAGAAGACCAGAACGACTTGCGGAAGATGCAGCTGCGTGAGCTGGCCCGGCTTAATGGGACACTGCGGGAAGATGACAACAGGTAAGTACCTGCCTGTTGGAAGTAGCAAAGTCAGTGCAGCTGCATATGTTTGCTGCTGCTTGAGTGTCAAGCTGATCTAATTATGCTTTGTTATCCCTTAGGATCCTGCGGCCATGGCAAAGTGCGGAGACCCGCAGCATCACCAACACCACTGTGTGTACCAAATGCGGAGGAGCTGGACACATTGCCTCTGACTGCAAGTTCTCTAGGTAAATCTCCCAGGCCAGCTTGTTTAAGCAATCTTCTGTCAGCTGTCCCTGCTCATCATTTGTGTCAGCAGATGGGCTCTGTGGCTGGAATGCTATAGCTTTCCAGAAGGGTGTCTTGGCAGCTAATTGCAGCAGACCATCCTGCTAGTCCTAGGAAATCATGTACTATCCAACACAGAAGCACTTGACAAATCAGTCTTCCTCTTAGCACAATACCCAGGGAAGGGGTAGGAGTTAGCAAATACTTGGCTTGGAAATGAATCCTATACAATACCTAATGGTGATTAGAAATGGGGGTCCAAACCAGCCTCTGATTGGGATGAAGGAACTTTTCCTGGGATAGGTTATTTCTTAACTGTAGGGTTTCTGGTACCTACCTTTGAAGCAGCGGCTAGTGGCTAATGCTGGAGATGGGATAGTGGGCTAGATGGAGGCACTGGCCCAATCCATGATAGCAGTTTTCTGTATTCATTTAGCTTGACAGCTTACTCCATATGAAGCCTAGGAGATGAGTGATGTAGCTTTGGATCCATCTGTCCTGCACAGTGGACTCAGCTCCCCTCCCATAGCACTGGTATCTGGTGTGTGTGGCTTAAAGCAGTGGTTTTCAACCTCCAGTCCACAGACTATCTAAGGGGTCTGCGAAAAGTGATTATAATAAAAAAAAAAAAAAACAGATCCTAGAAAAGGCATTCTGATTTTCCGATCAATCAAGTATGTGAATGCCCCCACCTACAGGTCAAAACCCCAAATTGTTGTCATTACCATAGAAGCCCACAGTTTAACACCCTTTTTCATGCTGCATCAAATGTCGTGTCAAGCACGTGCAACTGTTAAGTTGAACTAAAAACTAACTTCTATGGTAGGGGTCTGCAGACCACAGGTTGAATTTCCAAAGGGGTTTGCACCTCCACTTGAAATTTTTTAGGGGTCCACAAACAAAAAAAGGTTGAAAACCACTGGCTTAGTGGCATGTTACTTTTTGCTTCCAGACCTGGCGACCCTCAGTCTGCTCAGGACAAAGCCCGCATGGACAAAGAATACCTGTCCCTGATGGCAGAGTTGGGAGAAGCTCCAGTCCCAGCATCTGTGGGATCTTCCTCTGGCCCCACCAATACACCTCTGTCAAGCGGGCCCAGACCCTCGGGACCAGGAAACAACCCGCCTCCTCCTGTGAGTGATTGGGCCTTTTCACCTGCTAGTATTTGCTTGAAAGGAAACACCTTACAATAGGCCCCTTTTCTCCATCCCCATGCACTGCGGTGTCCGTCCCACAGCTTTTCAGTGGTGGTGACAGGAATCAGTCCCCCCTTCTTTTGAATGGCTCATAGGGAGAGAAACAACTGTGAAGTCAGTTCTGGGTTTTGTCCAATTTTGGGTGCTCCAAACTATGTTGAGGGGGTTGGAAATTCTCATGTAGAGAGAATGAAAACGTTGGGATTGTTTAGAGAACATAGATCTATAAATGAATGACCTAGAGAACGGAGATCAGGAGCTTCTGTTCTCCCTGGCTCGCAGTACAAGCACAAGGGAACACTGAGTGAAATTGAAAGGTGGCGATTTCAGAACGAGCCACAGAAATACTTTTCCACACTACAGATAATTGCCCTGTGGAACTCATTGCCATAATATTGAGGCCAAAAAGTGAGCTAGATTAAAAAAGGATTGGACACGTCTACAGATATCCAGAGTTACAGTAGTCAGTGTTAACAAGCTTTGGCAGGGATGTTACACCACCTGCTTCGGAGCTTACACCAGTCTGTAACTGGTAAGGAACAGGGTGAGACCTAATGTCAAGCAGGTTATCCCACATCTGCCTGATGCAGGGTGTGGTTTCTTGCATCTTCCTCTGAAGCCTCTGGCTACTGTCAGACAGGATATCACACTACATGGACCCTCCAAGTCTGGTCCTGCCCTGTAGTTCCCGTAATATGACAGTTAATAGTTAGCAGTCTAGTTCCACCTTTCCTCTCTGAAGTACATGATAAGATGGCTTTGATTGTATTTAAAGGCGTGTCTGAATAGCTCCTTTCTCTCCCCCCACTGTAGAACCGTCCTCCGTGGATGAACTCTGGCCCCTCTGATAACCGGCCCTACCATGGGATGCATGGAGGACCTGGGGGTCCAGGTGGGCCTCACAACTTCCACCACCCCATGCCCAACATGGGTGGGCATGGTGGCCATCCAATGCAGCACAATCCCAATGGCCCACCACCCTGGATGCAGCCACATCATCCACCCATGAACCAGGGGCCACATCCTCCAGGTCACCCGGGCCCCCACCACATGGGTAAGTACATTCCAAGGCACTGCGGGTACGTGGGGGTTGGCTTGGGCGGGGGCTGGTGTTGGGGTTTGGCCATGTGGGAGTGCTCTGTAGTTGAGATGCACTCCACTAATCAGCATGCTCACTCTCAAAGCAGAAGGGTTTATCCTTACAGCCTCAGGGTTTAGGCTACAGGAGATACTCAGACCTCAGTGGTTCAGGAGCCAAGTTAGTGATCAGCATTACCCAAAAGAGCCACAGCAATGTGAATGACAGGATAAATATTTAGTGTTTTTACACACACGTGCACGCACACACTCTCACAGCAAATAAGTTAATAACTTAGTGCAAGTTGATAACTTAATTGGTAAAAGTATCCTGATTGGCTGTTAATTAAATCAGTGTTTTAATATCATGAGGTGCAGAAGACACATTAAAGAGCCACTTGAGGCTGGAGAGCCACAGTTTGAGTATCACTGGGCTACAGTGTCTGCATGGGCTCTTGTCTGTGGACAGGGCTATTAGCTAACGAGTAGACTTGTTGGGGGAGAAGGGGGGAGAATCTCCTAGTCTCATTAACTGGCACTAAGGCTACGGTCTTTCATTCCCTCAAGATCAGTACCTGGGAAATACGCCTGTGGGCTCTGGGGTCTATCGCCTGCATCAAGGAAAAGGTGAGTGTCTTGTGTCACAAGCCCTTAACTAAGTCACGATTCAGTGTCGCCTCGATGCCCAGCCCCTAATCGGCCGCCCCTCTCCCTTGCAGGTATGATGCCGCCGCCGATGGGTATGATGGCCCCGCCGCCCCCTCCGCCCAGTGGTCAGCCTCCCCCGCCTCCCTCTGGTCCTCTCCCCCCATGGCAGCAGCAGCAGCAGCCTCCGCCGCCACCTCCCAGCAGCAGTATGGCGTCCAGTACTCCCTTGCCATGGCAGCAAAGTGAGTAAGAGCAATTCTCTTACCTTCATCCCCATCCCGCATGCGTGCGAGAAAGGGACACTACCCCACTCACCCATATGGTTACGTGGGTGTAGAAGGAGGGGCAGGGGAGGTGGGAGGACGCGGCAGCATGTTTGCAGAGGCTGGGGTGGTACAATTTCCCCATCCCCATTGCTGCTCTCCGCTGCCCATTGGCCGGGAAACACTCTCATAGCAGTTAGTTCCCCCCGCTGCTTTTGGGAGCTGCACTCCTGCACCCCACTTGCCCAGCTGTCAGCTGTGCCAAAGCAAAGATGGAAATAGCTCTCTGCACGTAGAGTTATCCATATGACTCCCTTGCCCTGACTGACGCCAGAGAATGCTCCCTACACTCCCAGGACCAGTAGTGCCCTCTGTGCATGTGATGAGCCTGCATCCCATGACAGTCCAGTCCCTTTAGCGAGGCTGACACTTCCCTTACCTGCAGTTACTCCGAGCTTCACCCCTGATCCTTTCAAGTGACCTTTTTCTTCTTTAAATCCCAGATACGACGACCACCACCACCACGAGCGCTGGCACCGGGTCCATCCCGCCATGGCAGCAGCAGGGGGCTGCGGTGGCGGCTTCTACGGGGGCCCCGCAGATGCAAGGCAACCCCTCCATGGTCCCTTTGCCTCCAGGGGTCCAGCCTCCGCTGCCGCCCGGGGCCCCGCCTCCTCCGCCGCCGCCGCCGCCTGGCTCCGCGGGCATGATGTACGCCCCGCCCCCTCCCCCGCCCCCCATGGACCCTTCTAATTTCGTCACCATGATGGGGATGGGGGTGCCGGCCTTGCCACCATTCGGCATGCCCCCTGCGCCTCCGCCACCCCCACCACAGAACTGAAGGATGGATTTTTTTTCTATTCAATTGTCTCATAAAATGCTGAATCTCACCTTATGGAGCCAGGAATCGGAGGGGAGAGGCACGTGAAGCCAGGCTGCTGGGAACGTGCCAGAGATTACATCTCACACCCTCCTCCTTACTCTATTCAGAATGAAGGCTCGGGGCTTTGTCATGTCCGATTCCTGTCCGACTGGTGTGTTTTGGTAGCAGAATCCACACTAGCTCTCAGGGCACTGTAGCACGGAGTCTCTCTTCTGAAGCAGGGGCTGCCGGGGCTCCCACAGTGAGATTGGAGGACTCTGGGAATGCAGTGAGGACACTCCCTCAGCAGGAACCTGCCTGTAGCTGGCTGGTGGCCATGTTGGGAGAAAGGACAGTTCTGTGAAGCGACGCAACTCTTCCTTTGAAGAACGCGGTCGGAACGCTGGCTCCATATTGTGAACCTGTTTGTTACTTTATTTCTTTTCTCTCTCTCTCTCTCTCTCTCTGCAACTTAGATTTTAAATCCATCTGAGGAGAGCAATGCTCTCTGAGTCTAGACTCTTTCCAGCACTGCTAGTGCCTGTAGGTTGGAATGCGGGCAAGGGGCAAGCAAATGGATTTTAGAGATCTCCTTGGACATGACTTCATACCAGAGGAAAGAGGCAGGAAAGTACCATAGCTGATCTTTGGGCCCTGTGAACCCCAGCGGTAATACACCCCAAGTCAGGGCTTTGGCTTGGGGAGGGTTGTTTCTGTCAAGGGGCTACTATACCAAACAATAGTGGTAAGCGTGCTGGAGGGGTGGGGTCCATTGTCCTCTTAACTGTGGGTATTGGAATGCCCCATAGGGGGCAGTAGCGAGTTGTTAGTGGTTAATTGGGTAGTTAAGAGGTTTCAGTAGGCACTGAGAAGGCCCTGCTACTGCATACACTCAAGATCCATTTGCTTTTCACTTGCCATGTGCCTAGAATCTTTTTTTAACATCTGAATGTTTTGTGGTCTGGGGTCCCCTTGCCCCCCAAATTGGAGCGATTTCTGTTGACGATAATGTGTAAAACGCTCTTCCGTTCAGTCACCCGCAGCCATTTCTTACTGCTTTTTTGTGTATGAATAAAACTGCATTAGAGGGGAGGTTCCAATGAATAAAAGCAGTTTTTTATAAAGGCCTAATTAATTCTCAGTGGACTTGGATGGGGGAACCCATTACCATTTGCTGCCAACAAGTGGTGCTATGCTCTACTGCAGGAGTTGGGGTATATTTCTTAAAGGCAGGGTTTGGGGGTATGATCCCTTGCACATTTGTATGGAAAGTGTGTGCTCCTGAAAGCTCAGTTCTTCTTGAGGCCTTCAGCCTTACAAACAGGGTCCTTTCTGCACTGGGAGGTCAGTGCCACAGCAGCAATCCAACTGCAGGATATTTCTGACACCCCTGTTGCTGGGACAGGGTTGGGAGCGCTGTGATCTGCTGTCACATTGTCTGACCCATTAAAGGGTCACTGGCTCAATTAACACTTCATGCTCTGTAGTGCTACCCACTCCTTAAGCCAGTGGTTCTCAAACTGTTGTACTGGTGACCCCTTCCACATAGGAAGCCTCTGAGTGCGACCCCCCATATAAATTAAAAATACTTTTTTATATATTTAACACCATTATAAATGCTGGAGGCAAAGCAGGGTTTTGAATGGAGGCTGACAGCTCGTGACCCCCTGAGGGGTCCCGACCCCCAGTTTGAGAACCCCTGCCTTGAGCCAAGGGCTAGCTAATTTAAAACAACAAGTCTTGCATGGCAATACTGGGTGGCGTGGTTTGTCCAGTCGCTGCTACCACAGTCTTCATGCCCATGGCAGATGTGAGCAGAGACGACTGAACCTCTCAAACTAGTCCTCTGAGGAGCATTTCTTCCACTTCATTGCAGTGTGCTGTTCCTCCTCCAAGCATTGCACATTTTTTGTTTGGGTATGCCCAGCAGAATATCCCTGCATTGTGCCAGCTTCCCGAGTGGATTTGGGTCAGGAAAAGCATGCAGTGGCTGCATATAAATACTTCAGTTGATCATCTAGCGCTGATACAGCATTTCAGTGGTACTATGGGCACAGTTGACTTAGAGGTGTAGTAAAATGGAGATTTAGATTCCCTCTCACTTGTGTAAAAACTAACAAGTGTGAATGGACAGAATGACATCAGCCCAGGTCTGTTTATTGGCTGAGTCTCTGCTGTGTGGTGCTGAACAGCCTCTCCTTCCATCTTTGACTCCTTTAAAAGAAACTCGGTGTTGGCGATGGTTGCAAAGTTACCAAACAGCAGCTAGATCGCCTGCTCTGATCACATGGATAGCACTTTAATCTCAGTGCACTTTAACACTCAAGAGTTAGGTCTCCCAGCCCCCCATGTAGGGAGCAGATCGGTGTTTCTCCAGCAGTAGAATAGGGATGATGTGTTTGGAGTGCCTATCCACAAGATCACATGCATGAATGGCAGAGTTGGGGTTGGGACCGGGTCCTCTGGTGCCCAGTTCCTTGCTCTGTCTTTAGTGAAATTGGCCAAGATACAGGAGCTTGGTAATTGTCAGACTCTTGTCACTGGGCCCATCTACTCTGGCATGTTGTCTCAGGGCCACTATGAAATAACCTGCTGGTGTAGTTTCTTCACAGCCTGCTGTAACTGTATGCTCTTGTTATCAGGGTCTCAACTTGTTTTTAATCCTTATTCAGCTATTGGCCTTACTGTGGTTTTTTTTTTTTTTTTGTGTATAAAATAAAACCCAGTTCTCAATGACTCCTAGTCCCTACTCCCCTCCCAGAACTGGGAATTGAACACAGGAGTCCTGACTCCCAGTGTCCCCTGCTCTAAGCATCAGCCCCCACTCTTTCCAGAGCCCATAGAGCCAGGGGTCCTGGCTCCCAAATCTGTCTAAGCCACACAGATCCCAGTCAGAAGCGGTATCCTCCACCAGTTGCTGATCATCTTCCTTGAGCTTCCAAGACCGACAGGAAAATTTTTGAAGCAAAACCAAGCTGTGACACAGGTGCCCAAACATGTCCCTTCTTCCTGCTTTACAAGAGGAAGATGATCTGTGGGGAGAGGTGGTGTGGCCCATGCGACAGAGTATTGGGACTCGGAACACCTGGGTTTGATTCCTGGCTCTGCCAATAACCCACTACGTGACCTTGGGTAAGACGCTTCTCTTTGTGTCTGTCTCCTTTCCCACCTTTTTGTCTGGGGCTCAGGAAGCTACGGACTCCTCTTGTGACTGGAAACGGTGATCCTGCTTGGTCTAGGCTGTAAACTTTAAGCAGGGACTCTCACCACATGTGCACTGTCCCTGGCATGACAAGCCTCTCCCTTTCAGTTGGGTCTGGGCTGCACCTTGTATGATGGGGGGGTAGAGGTGCGTCATATCGGTCAGGGCCTGTAGGCGTACCTGAATCTGAGGTCAATTGCTCTATCGGACCTTTTTCAAGTCCAGGTAGCTTGGCTTAAGTGCAGGAGAGTGAAAGCTTGTCTGCTCCTGCAGTTCAGCTGCTTCAGAGGCAGTGAACAGTGGTGGAGTTTGGGACAGGGGCTGAGGCAATACCTCAATTCCCCATGGGCATGGGAGAAGGCTGGGATTGTCATGACATGGCGGCTGAATGATGGGGTGCTGCGAGCAGCCCCATGTCCGACCCTGAAGCCACTGCTGTGCCAGCATTGACTCCTACTTTCCACAGCCCCTTGTTTCTGCCAGAATGTGGGAGGCTGGCGAAGTAGAGTCGTGCAGACCAGGAAACAAAAAAGACCATGCAATCTACCCATGCACTGGAAGTTCCTGTAGCTCCATGTGTGGCAGAAATGTCCCCTTCCTGTTGTCCCTGCTCTGTGACCTATTGATGTGTGAAAAGCTTTGGTGAAGGAGCCCTTTCGTGAGTACGGCTGTGCTTGGAATATAAATGAGGCCAGCAGAGGTGGTTCTGGTGGCAGTCATGGAGATGAGTTCCACTCCAGAGGGCTGTCGAAGGGCTGCAGAGAAAACAGGCTGTTTATTTGATCAACAAAACAACTCCCCTTCCTATTGGGATTCAGAACTTGAAGCAGCCCCTCCCCAGCTCTTTGTTAAAAGCAGGGTGATCCTGGCATGCTGTAGACCCCCAGGTTTGAGGCATGCAATCCCTGGGAGCCAGCTGTCTCCTGTCACTTGATGTGACCTGAAGGAGGTCGGACAGCTGGAGAGAGTGTCTAAGGTTCCTTTCTCCCCTGGTGCTGCAGGACAGGATTCGAGCTAGTGCAGTCTGAGGAGCAACCCGTTCACCTGGATGTCAGGTCTGGTATCATCCAAGCTCCCAAAAGAGCTTTAGCTTCCCAGTGTGGGTTGATTTTAATGCAGTGGTTCTCAAACTTTTGTCCTGGTGACCCCTTTCACATAGCAAGCCCCTGAGTGCGACCCCCCCCCCCCCCCCCCCCCCCCCCCACCACCTCACTA
>QXTE01000025.1:14196759-14215977 GCA_003942145.1 Platysternon megacephalum | reverse complement strand
GGGTGGTGAGGGGGTACATTAGCTGATGGGGTACATTAGCTGATGGGGTATGTGGGTGAGGGTGGAGGGGGTACATTAGCTGATGAGGTGAAGGGGGGGTGAGGGTGGGGGGTGAGGGGGTACATNTGAGAGGTCCTAACCCCCAGTTTGAGAACCCCTGTTTTAATGGAAATGAAGTGTGCAAATCCCCTGGCACCACTGTCTCACCTGAGCCTTGTAGAGGTTAGTGTGCCTGAGAGTTGTCTTGGGTGTGAGGCTCTTGCCATTCCTGGCTCTGCCACAGCCTCTTGGGGCCTTGGGCAAGTTGCTTCATTATTCTGGGCCTCAGATCCTATCTGTAAAACGGGGATAATGCTCATTCCTTTCTCCCATTCTCTTCTGCTTTCTCTAGATGGCAGCTCCATGGGGGCTGGGACTCTCTTGCCCTGTCTGTCCAGCACCTGGCATGACAGCTATCGCGGGGGGTCTGGTAGCACCCACCCTGCTGGGGACCCATGAGCTTGGATGGAGCTGTTAATCTAAATGGACAAGGCAAAGGAAGGGCCCCCACACTTTACAGATGGGGAATTTGCACCCAGCCAGGAATGCAACTCTTGCCCGCATTCACGCAGGAAGCTTATGGCAGAGTTGAGAATGGGCCCCAGGAGTCTCCAGTCCCAGCAAAGAAAGGCACCTTTGCAGCGGGGAGTGCAGGGGGTGACACACTTGACTGTTGAGCTATTGACACCCCCCCCAGCTCCTGAGAGTGCTGGCTCCCAGGGCCTGCTCCTTGTGTTTTCCCCACAAGCACCTTGGTGCTTCCTCCCCTAATGTCTGGGAGGAGCCACCAAACCACCCTTTAGGTGCTATTGCTAATAATAAAAGCAATGGCCATATTGACTGGAAGCTCTTTGGGGCACGGCCTGTCTTGTGTGTGTGAACAGCACCTGGTGCAGTGGGTTCCTGGCCTGTGCCTGGGTCTCTGCCATCCAAATAACTGCGGGGAGAGCTGGACACAGGCTGCTTTGCTTTAGCATGGGGATACCTTCCCCTCAAGGCCTTGACTCGTATTTAATAGGGTTGAAGGCTAGAAGGGACTGTTTAGATCATCAAGTCCATCTTCCTATGCAAAATCCCACGCAGTGGTTCCTGCCTCCTGTCCATATCTGGTGGTTGAGCTAGAGTGGGGCTGCTAGAACAACTCTCCGTGCTGGAGAATCCACCACATCTCAAAGTAAGTTGTTCCCATTGTTAATTGATCTTCCCTGCTCCTATTTACATCCCTCCACTGGCTCCCCCTTCTCCATCCTGTCAAACACTAGCTACTTCTCCTCATCGTCAAAGCTCTTCACTGCCTATCCCCGCCACATCTCTCATTCGCTAGTGAGCTGTCGGTTCCTGCCTCTGATCAGCCTGTGATGTCAACCACCACTTGTTTTGTTTTCAAACAAGCCCCTTGGTGCTTTCTCCCATGCTGTCCCTTGTGCTTGGGAGGAGATCCCCGTAAACACTTGCAAATCCACCTGGTTCTCCTCCTCCCTCCTCAAAACTCTTCTTTGCCAATAGTCCTACCAAAAAATTGACTGGGGCTGGGCTGCTGGCGTGCAGAGATCACGGCCTAGCGTGCTGACCAATATTGTCTCATTGTTTCCTCATACTCCCCTGGCTTTCTGTATTCTCTTGTCTTAGTGTTAGGCTGTAAGTCTTTTGGTCTCTCTGTACCGCGCCTAGTGCGATGGGGTCCTGGTACATGACTAGAGCTCCTACCTGCTACCCCACTACAAATCATCTACCCCTCCTCACATCCCAGAGCACATCCTGATTTTCCACAGAGATTGCACCAGCTTCCAGTCCTCTAGGCTTTCTTTGGACTCTTGTCAATATCAAGCCAGCAAGGTTTTCTACCTGCCAACAGGCTCAGATAACTGCTGGGGTTGGTTCTTCCCTCTGCCTCTCCCTGCTCAGGAGTGGGGGCTTGTAAGTGGCCTTAAGGCTCTGTGGCCTTTAAGGCTTGCTCTGGATTCCTGGTGGATTGGGTTTCCAGTCCCGTAACCAGAGGTTCTGGATTCCTGGCACTCAGGTTATCTTTCTCCTGCCTCCACGCTCTGCCCAGCATCACGCCCTACTCTGAAATCACCCGGGCAGATCCTTACGGGAAACTTTAACTGGCCTGAGGGTGTGGGAGACTTGGAAGAGACAAGGACCCTCCCTATGCCAGTAAACTGTATTTGGTAGAGCCGGTGTCCCTAATCAAGCTCTAATGAGCCTGGGTATTAATAGAAACAATGGGCTAATAAGGTCTTGTTGGGTCAGTGCTTCTAATTTTATGCCCACTATACAAAGAGCAGAGGAGAGGTGACCCTGCCAGTCAGGACTGCTAGGTTCTACTCCCAGCCCTGGGAAGGGGGAGTGGGGTATAGAACCTGGGGAGGGGGGCTGGGAGCCAGGACCTCTGGCTTCTTTTCCTGGCTTGAAAGGGGTATGGTGAAGCGGCTAGGGCAGCTGAGAAGCAAGACTCCTGGGCTGTCTGGTGCTGGGAAAGGAGTGAGATCTAGTAGGTTAGAGCAGGGAACTGGGACACAGGCCTCGTTTCCCTTGTCTGTGCTGAAGTTTCCCCCTTTGTGACACAGGATGGTAATGCTTGCTCTGAAAGCTACAGCTGCCAAACTGCAGCCCAAGAGCCCCATAGGAAATTCTAAGTGTTCTGGCTCTCCCAGCAGGTCCACTGTGGTCTCTGCCTCTGAAGGCTCTAAAACACAGCGATTGTCTATAGCAGTGTTTCTCAAACTTTTGTATTAGTGACCCCTTTCACACAGCAAACCTATGAGTGTGACCCCCACTTACATTTAAAAAAACCCTGTTTTTAATTTATAACACTATTATAAATGTTGGAGGCAAAGTGGGGTTTGGGGGTGGAGGCTGACAGCTCGTGACCCCCCCATGTAATAACCTTGCAACCCCTTGAGGGGTCCCAACCCCCAGTTTGCGAACCCCTGGTCTATAGGACCCTGCACATTGGCCCAAGTTGACCAGGAATGATGGTTGTGGGCCTTTAGCTGGTTCCGTAGCTGCCTGATTGTTACCCTCTGTGCCTAATCACTAGCAGGCATGAAAATGGGTATAGCCCCAGGAGTGGGGTGCTATGCACTAGGCCCCACACCTGCCATCTCCCCACTGCGCTCTTTTTTTCCTCCTCTCTGGTCAGGGGTGAACTGGCTAATGGTGTCACTTAAAAATACCACCACTAGGTTTCAGTTGAAGGCCTAGCTGCCCTTTAAATCCATGGGTGGCAGCATGAGCAACCCCCTCCTGTTTAATTTCACATTAGATTCCAAAGTGAACACGTGATTGGCATTTGCACTGCTGCTAGAGTGACCCCCGCCAATTGCATCTTGAAGTGTTGCCAGGTGGTACCAGTGTGAACACTCCCTTGACATGAGGTGGAGCAGTTCATGCTGTCCTCAGAGCTGCAGACTCAGGCAGACCTCAACCTCTGGCTGACCCTCTCTTGGCATTTTGAGGAGTGTCCTTATCGCTGTAAGCAGTAGGGCCTGGATTGCTCTTTTAAATTAAATCTTGTGGTCAGAAGCACAAGGAGCCAGAGCCAGTATTCCGGTTGGGCTCTGGGGGACGTGCTCTGCCACGCCCCACGTGAGGCCTGGGCAGGTTGCTCAACTGTGTTTCTACCTCAATCAGACTCAAGCCATTATCTTCTTAAAGGCGAGTCAAGAACAGGCCAAACCCCATCCCCCGCATGCTGCCAGGTGCACTAATCCTGCTGCCTTAATCTCCGCAGCCGGCTCGGTTAATCTCCTGGCTCCCCGGGAGCAGTCTCACACCTCAGGAGTCCAGGGAAAGGGATGAGTGTGGCGAGATGTGGCCTTCGCACCTGCATTGGGAGCTTCTCTGGGCTGGGAGGGTGGAGCCTCTGCTGGGAGTGGCATGGGCCCAGTGCCCCAGTCTGGTGCAAGGGGTCACTATGCTGCAGGGAGCAGAGTCGGGGGGATGTTAAAGGGTGCAGTCCTATCAGTTGTTGCTAATGCTGGTCCTGTGCTAGAGGGCGCTGTGCTGCAGGGAGCAGGCTAGGTGATCAGTCGGGGGCGCTCTCCCCTCGGTCAGTGCTGGCCCTAATGCCCCTGTGCAGCAGTAGGGGGTGCTATGCAGCTGGAAGGTGCCACATTGCAGATGAGAGGTACAAAGAGGGTGAGAAGCCTTGGCATATTAAATGCCCCTAAACTTCATGAATGCAGAGTTAAGGTTGCCCAGTGTGCCCTGGATCCATCCACAATATGGAGAGCGGCTGAACTTATACCTCTGACAACCAGAAAGAACCTTAACTCTGCCCCCTGTGCTGGCACTAGCCAGTAGTTTGATGGTTCAGGAAGGGTATTGCAAGGGTTAACCCACTACTGCCATAGGGGGTGGGTTCTCCAGCTGTCACCCTTCAGATCAGCCCTGGCTCCCTTCCTGGAAGGCCCTTTGGTCATATGCGAGTGAGGGGGCTCAGTGCAGGGGGAGCAAGGTGATGTGCTCTGGGCTGTGGGGCAGAGTAGATGATCTATCCGTCCTCCTAGCCTTCCAACTCTCCACTCAGGAGCGCCGAGGAAGGCATCGGAGGAGGTGCCATTGTTTGTGTTGTGTGGTATTGCGTGGACTCAAATTCCAGCAGTTCCCTGCCTGCCTTCCAACAGCGGACTCTGCGGTGGGTGTAGCTGTGCTGAACTGGGAGGGACTAGCTGGGGCAGCCTGGCACTGTGCTGCGGCAAGAGGGACGTGTGTGCCTTAAGGGATCATTTCAGCCCTGAGAGCTGTGGATTGTGTCCACAGGGCTGCGCCGGGGTCTTCTCGCCACGGGGGCCATCAGCAGCTTGGCGGCAGACGTGCCGGGGACTGAGTGACGGCTGTGGCTCAGAAGAGATGCTAAGGGGAGGGATCACATAGCAAGCCCAGGGTGGGTTGTGTCATGGTGCCGGCTCGGAGCATCAGCCTGACCCAAATCCGAGTTTTGCCTTAGCACAGAGCTGCTGTTTGGTCCCAGGGCTCACACGCTCTGTTCCCTGCAGCGTCTGCGAGGGTGCAGCGCTGGTCTGAGGGCACAGCTGTGCTCCTGCGGCACAGCTCTGGGCTGCAGCCATGTGCCACTCTAGTGCTGTAGCATAGACACTCCCTACGGTGCCACAAGAGTGAATGCAGTTAATGTACGTCTGCGCTCCCTACCTGTGTCTACGCCAAGCTTAGCTCCACCTAGCCACGGCCCCCAGGGCCTATAACTTCACAGCCTTGTGTGCCAGAGCTTGGGGGAGCGAATTTTTAAGCACAGCCCGGGCCTGTGTGGTGTTGGCCTGGGAGTGGGGTGTTGCCCAAAGAGGCCCCCCCCATGATACGACCGTACGTCCTCATTGCCTAGTTTTCAGAGGTGTGTCTTGCTGTTCTCCATGTGGAAGGGCACGAGGTGCCCCGGGCAAACACAGCTGTGTGCTAACAAACTTGGGGCATTTAATTTCCTTCTTTGTTTATAATAATTTCTCAGCCACCCCGCTCTGTGGCTCAGTGCTCTCCCTCCCCTTCCTGGGCTGTGATTACCCTGGCATCACAGACTGGCTGGCCCTTTAAGGTCAGCTGGGATCAGCCTTGCTGGTGACCCAGCATCTCAGTGATCCCTAGTGACCCCAGCTGGGTGTGATGGAGACTTCTAATTACAGACCCCAGCTGTGGAGGACCAGAGAGAGGACTACCCCACTAGAGCTGGGCACTCAATCTAGGGAGGAGAGTCAACAGGCATCAGCAAGGTGTCTTCTGGGGGAGGGGTTGGGGAAGCCAGGCTGGATGAGACCTCCCAAGAGAAGGGAGCCAGGCTGGTTGAGCTAGGGCCTGAAGGGAGCAGGGGCAAGGGCTGGGTCCCCGGGGAGGGGAAGCAGTGGGGGATCCTGCTGGGAGGAAACAGCCTGGGAGAAGCTCTGCAGGGCCCAGGAGTAGGAGCTGAGACCCACAGGGTAGCCCCCGGGGGTGGGGGAGAATGGTTAGTTAGATGGGTATCGGGAGTTGGCCATTCTGTTACCCCGCAGGGCTGGAGGCCAGGCAGTGGAAGCCCCAGACAAAGCCCTCACAGGGCCTGGGAAGCAGTCAGGGGCGCTGGTGATGAGGACCCCTGCAAGGCCATGCCCAGGCATGAGGGGGTGCCCCTCAAGGTGAGCTTACCTATGTACCACCCTGGCTGTGTGCTGGGGCTGCCCCTCAGGGTGAGTCTAAGCCCCTCTCCTGGCTGCCCATGTGTGAACCGGGATCTGGCTAGGGGACCCTGCCCCTATGGAACGGTATGAGCCTCTCTCCCTGGTCCCACAGGAGCTGAGGTCTGGGGCTGTTCTGCCCCTCTGGGAGGAATCTGACCCTCTACCCCAATGTGTGAGCCAGGATTCTCCCGTCAGACACACAGGGCCCTTGGGATTCAGTAGAGCCCTGGCGGCATTAAAACAAAGCCTTTTCTCAAAGCCCACTGGGAAACCAAGCCAATGAGGAGGCGTGAGCGGGAATGGATCCCGAGGCGGGCTCTACGAATCACTTAAATCCCATCTCAATCCTGGCAATAGGGATTTACAGCATGCACAGGGGGTGACTGTCACCCAGGGGCAGGGATTAGGGGATAGAGAGATTAGACCGATAATGAGACTGGGGAGCTAGAGAGTGAAATTAGGGAGATCAACAGAGAGCTTAGCGGGAAAGAGGGAGATTAGACAGGTAGGTAGAGATAAAGAGAGATTGGAGGGGGGGTCTGAACTGTCAGGGGATGAATAGATGGCTGGCTGTGTCTGGAGATGAAGGGGTGTGTATGGGGATGAATGAATGGTTACATACAAGGATGGAACAGTAAATGGGGAGGCGTATGGGGATGGATGGATAGGTATGGGGATAGAGAGAGACCAGATAAGTAAGGTATATCTTCCATTGGACCAACCTTTTGTTGGTGGAAGGTGCGAGCTTTTGAACTACACAGAGGTAACCTTCAGGTCTGGGGAAAGAAATCTGAGTGTCTGAGCTAAATACAAGTCAGGACAGATAAGCATAAGGGGTCACATTGCAGGAAGCCATTTGAGATGGAGTGGCCCACCAGGGTGAGATTGTGATGTAAAAGGCGTTTGAAACACACCATTAAGGGTTAGCAGGCAGGTGTGTGTTATAGTTTCCTGTAATGAGCCATGAAACCAGTCTCCCACTAAGTCCATGGGTTTTAGTGTCTAGCGGCGCTATGGATTCATGCTCCCAGGCATTGTGCAGGTTTCATTTGAGGATGAGTCCGGAGAGGTCTGATACCGAGTGAGCATTTGGTGAGAAGTGTTTGCCCCTGGGTGACAGGGTGTTTTTGTCTTTTATCATTTTTCTGTGTGAGTTAATTCAAGAGTGTAGGCTGGTGCTGCTTTGATTTGGTGGGTCCTTGTCTGTGGGGAGTTTGCTTCTGACCATGAGCTTGGCAAGATTGGGGGTTGTTTGAAGGCCAGAAAGGGAGTTCAGGAAAGACTTTTTTCCAGGATGTGGTCCCCATGGAGTATGGGTTGAAATTGTTTGAGGATCACCCATGTGGGTTCCAGTGTGGGATGGTAAGTGACAGTTAGGGGTGTGCAGCTGATGGATTTTTTTTTTTTATTCTGTATTGAAGCAGGTTCTCTTGGGGTATTGGTTGGCTCATTCAATGATGCAATCTACTTCTCTGGTGGAGTGTCCTTGTTTGGTTAAGGTGGTTTTAAGTTTAAGGGGTGTATCCCAGACTTTCTCCTCAGCATATTCTCTGGCATCTGAGTGCCTGGCTGTAGAGAACAGATTTTTTGGGGTGTGGGGTGGTTGCTGGATCAGTGGAGGTGAGTGCGGTGATCTGTGGGTTTCTTGTACATAGTCATTTATAGGGTTCTGTTGCTGAAGCTAATTAGAGTCCAGGAAGCTGATGTGGGTGTGGGAGTGTTAGAGAGTTTCATAGATAGGGACTGGTTGTTGAAGTCATAGGCACCAACTTCTTCTCTGCCTGGGTGGTGCTCGACTCTGCCCCCAGCCTGCCCCCACTCTATCCCTTCTCCCAAGGCCCCACCTCCGCCCTGTCTCTTCCCACCTCCACTCTGCTCCAGCTCAGCCTCTTCTTGCCCTCTCCCCATAGCATGCCCCATCCCCACTCCTCCCCCTCCCTCCCAGTGCCTCCTGTATCCCATGGAACAGCTGTTCTGCAGTGTGCAGGAGGCACTGGGAAGGAGGGGGAGGAGTTGACTAGCGGGGCGCCGGAGGGCAGGAGGCGCTGGGGGGGGGGGGGAGGAGTTTGGCTGCCGGTGGGTGCTGAGCACCCACTAATTTTTTCCATGGGTGCTCCAGCCTTGGAGCACCCATGGAGTCGATGCCTATGGTTGAAGTTGTGGTGGAATCTATGAAGGAGTCCAGAGGACAAAAATATAATGTCCCTCAGGTATCTTGTTGGGTTCATGGCACATTTTTTTTTTTTTTTTTTCATAAATTGTTCCTTGAGGTGGCCCATGTAGAGGCTGGCATGTTGGGGAGCCATCCTAGTACCCATGGCTGGTCCCATGGTTTGGACTAAGTGTGTGTTTGTTAAATGTAAATTGTTATGGGTGAGGATGAAATGGATGAGTTTGGGGTGGATTTCTGAGCATTGTACATTATCCTGTAGGTATCTGAGGCAGGCAGTGATGCTGTCATGGATGCTGGTGTCTAGGGAGGTGATATCCATGGTGGTGAGGATGGTGTTCTGAGGGAGCTGGTTAATGTTGAGGAGTTTCTGGAGGAAATCGGTAGCGTCTTGGAGGAGGCCTTTTGTGTGGTGAGTGGTTTGAGGATGGTTTCTATGAGTCCTGATATTCCTTAAGAAAGAATGCCATGGCCAGATATGATGCGTCTGGCTGGGTTCCCTTGTTTGTGTATCTTGGGAAGCATGTAGAAGGTCTTTGGGGAGGGTTCATGGGGATGAGGTTTCAGGAAAGAATTTGATGATCTCCTTAAATACCTGGGTGAAATGTGGTTTGGGGTCTTCTTTGAATTCTTTATAGTAGGTGGTGTCAGAATGTTGTCAGCTGGTCTTGTTGACGTAGTCATCGCAGTTGAGGACCAAGATGACGCCCCATTTATCGGCGTGTTTGATCACTATCTGGCGGTTGGATTTCAGGGACTGTATAGCTGTCCTCTCGGTGGCAGAGAGATTGCTGTGGGTGTGATGTTTGTTAAAGATTTCACTGTTGATTGTTTTCCTGAAGCAATTGATATAATGATACAGTGTGTGGTTTCGTCTGATGGGTCATGGTCAGTCAGATGATTTTTTTCTTATGACTATTGGTGGGGATGTGATAGATGTGGATGATCTCATCTTTGTGAAAGAATTCATTGAAGTAGTGTCATCAGAATTCTTATAGTTAGTGCGGTATCAGGTTTGATGGTGGGCAGAAGTTCAGTCCCTTGGAGAGTACAGATACTGTATTTCAGTTCAGGTGGGAGTAGTCTTGATAGGTTGATTATATTGGGGTGTTGTGTCCATGTGCTGGTGTCATGGTTTCACTCACAGGTGGTTGTCTGTTGGTTGTTGCAGTAGGTTTCACTTTTTGTTTGTGTTGTTGGATGGCTCTCATCAAGTTTTTTTAGATAGATGCTTTTGGTTTCCTGCATGATCTCCAGGTAGGTTTCCTGATTGTTTTCTTCCAGTTCATGGGAGCATGTGATGATTTCTTGTTTGAGCTGGTCTCCTCTACAGTATGTAAGGTGCAGGAGATGGTTCCTCAGTTTTTCGGAGGAACAGACAGATAAAATAATGGGGTGTGTGGGGATGGGTAGATTAGCTGATGGTGGTGTGTGGAGATGGGTGGATGTATGGGGATCGGTAGATTAGTTGACGGCTGTTTGGGGATGGGTGGATTATGATGGGGTGTATGGGGATGGGTAGGGGGTCCATGGGGGTAGGTAGATTAGTTGATGGGGTGTGTGGGTGGGGGTGAGTCCATGGGTGGGGGGTACATTAGTTGATGGGGTGTGGGGAGTATGAGGGGTTACATTTGGTGATGGGATTTGTGGGTGAGGGTGGGTAGATTAGTTGATGGGACGTGGGGGTGAGTGGGTGCGTGGGGGGTGGGTAGATTAGCTGATGGGGTGCGTGGGTGGAGGGTGAGGGGGTACATTAGCTGATGAGGTGAAGGGGGGGTGAGGGTGGGGGGTGAGGGGGTACATTAGCTGATGAGGTGAGGGTGGGGGGTGAGGGGGTACATTAGCTGATGGGGTACATTAGCTGATGGGGTGCGTGGGTGGAGAGTGAGAAGGTACATTAGCTGATGGGGTGCGTGGGGGGGTGAGTAGCTCAGATAAGCACGTGACACTCTCCGCTGTCCGCCTGTGACTGCCCATCAAGGACTTTACTGCCATGACCTTGACACGGGTCAAGTTACCGACCCAGCGGCTGCAGCGTCACACGCTCACTGCGGCATGTTCCCCGCAGCCGCTCGCTCGCGCCGGCAGGGGCCTGCCCGGTGCAGGGCATGCTGGGAGTTGTAGTCCTTGCCTAGCCTGCCAGGACAGAGATGTGCACGGCTCCCTCTCTCTCCCTCCCCCCATACACACACTCTGTCTGTGCCAAGCTATGAATGGCAGGTGCCATTCATAATCATTCACCTGCCTTTGTGTGTTCAGCTAGCCCAGGTGCGGAGCTGCAGTGTAGCTCTGTGCATGGACTGGGAGAAGACCTGCGGCAGGCACATGGGGAAGTGCCAGCTGGGAAGGAGGTTGAGGAAATATTGTCATTCAGCAACTCTAGTGCTAAGGTGCTGAGAGCTGCTTACAAATGTGCCCTGGCTTCGATCCCTGGCTTGGGGAGGGGGGATCTAGTTGGTTAGAGTGGGGAGGGGCTGAGATTCAGGACTCCTGGGTCCTATTAGGAGCCCTGACAGGTAATGGTATGTAGTAGCTAGAGTGGGGATGGGTGGGAGGCATGGTGAATGGGTGATGGTCAAGGGACATGCCTGGCTTCAGTGGAGCGACATGGTGGACCTAGCTGCTTCCTTCTTGTGCCTGCATTGAACCTGTGGGGCTGATACTGAAGCCCAGGCTATGCTAGCAATGTTTCAGACAAGGGTGATTTTTTTTTTAAGTGACATTGCTATATTGGCAAAAGCCCTAGTGTAGAAGCAGCGACACTGGCAAAAGAGTGCCTGTTCTGGTAGAGCCTTAGTTCACTCAGGGAGCTAGCCTCAGCTCGACCCGCCAAAGCACTCATTTGCTGGTAGAAGCTACGTTTCCACTAGGAAGGTTTGCTGTGATAACTATACTGGTTTACATATATATAATATACCCCCCCCCCTTAGCTTTCACCGTAATGCTTTGAAGTGAAGTCTCCGCCATACTGCAGTATTATGAAGGAGGAACTTGGTTCTGGCTGAGAAAAATACTGGTAACCTTGGAAAAGGGGAATATAAAAAGGGGGACCAGTAGTAAAGAAAGACCTTGATCTCCCGGCCTCCCCTTCTCAATGCAGGGGGGACAGGATTGCAGTACCATCTGTTCAAAAAAACCCAACTCCCCAGTAATATGGTGTGGGAAGCTCACCCACACTCCTTACGAATGTGTGCGTGCACACTGACACACACATCCTCACACTCATGCATGCACATACACACTCATGAATGCACAAACACACAATACTCACACTTGTGCACAGCTTTGTGTGCACACAGAATAAGGATCTGAGAGTTGAGGCCCCTGAACTGCATGCCAGAAATAGAAATGAATATGACAGGGCAATCTTCCCTTGCCTGATCCCTTCTTAGGGGTGAGGGGAAAAAATAGCACAAGGTTAGCACACTGCTCTTTTCATAACTCAGCTCTTCAGGGGAGGGGTTTTGCTCAATTGATTATTCATGAGTGGGGGGGGGGTGCATAGAGAAGGGGATCTGGGCCCTTTCAACTCTTGGGCAATGGTTCTAATCCAGTCCCTGGGCTGGGGAACTGGCTGGCTTGGGGCGAGGGGAGGGGAGGGGGGAAATGGGATATGGGGCCTTTCCCCACTAGGGGATGCTGAATCCCATATGGCCCCAGGGTAGATATTGATTGGCTCATTGGGGGGCAGGGAATGGGATATAGGGTCTTTCCCTTTTATGGATCACTGGCTCTGTTGCAGGTCCAAGGCAGGGTCCTGGCTGGATTGGGAATGGGAGTACAGGTGGACTCTTGAGTTTGCAGTCATTTAAGTGTGCAATCGTGTGTGCCAAGTGCACGCTGGGCTGCCAGTGTCGTGTTGTAATCCCGACAGTGGGATACTGTCCTGTCTAAGGGCCTGGCTCCCCTGCAGCGGGAACCAAGCAGCCCAGCCAACCAGCCAGCCAGACTCGCAATAGTGGAGGTCAAGCTCACACACTAAAAATAGCAGGGTGGCCATTGCAGCTGCAGCGGAGACTTGCGCTAGCCACCTGAGCTCTGATCCAGTGGGGCCCAGCAGCCCGATCTGCTGCCCAAGCTGCAATGTCCACATGGCTATTTTCTGTGCACTAGCACAAGCCTGTTGGTCCAGGCTGGGCTGGTTGCTGCCTGCAGCAGTGTAGACATACCCTAAGTGACCAGGCAGGCACCCATCCTGTAATCTCCTCCTGCCCCCAGCGTCAGGAGTTTGTGTGCATGGTGCTGTGAAATGGAGACAATTTGTACTCAGCACACGGGGTGTAGGGGCCCTTTCCTGGGGTTTGAACACTTTGTCAATAGGAAAACTAGGGCATAGAGAAGGGAAGTGCAGGGTCATGCAGGGTGTACTTGGTAGGCCAGGGAGACAACCCAGGCATCCTGCTTCCCAGCATTCTCTGCTCTAACCCACTAGACCCCACTCCCCTTCCAGAGCTGGGAATAGAACCCAGTAGTCCTGGCTCTTAGTCCCCTCCTTCTGTAACCATTGGAACAAAGTCCCCCCAGTCAAGCCATTTATTAAAAAAAACTAGAGACAACAACAAATAGATTAATAATATAATTATACAGTGAGAAAAACATCAAGTCAGCCCCTATTGTCTGAGTGTCTAGGACACAAAATGTTTTGAGATTGCCAGTGCTTTGGCTACGTGGAATTCTTCCTCTATCATTTATTTGACTCCATCCTTAATCTAATTGCATCCTAGTCTAATTACATTTTATTGCTTTATGATTCTTTCCATTCATTCCCTTCTATTATTATTCTAATTTCTCCATAACATTCTCATCCTGCCTTCTTGCTGTTCCATTGCCTTCTGCTAACTGAAGTACTCTGTCGTTCTTACCCACTAATTTTCATTGTCTTGGCTGCTAATTAATTTGAAAATCATTACACAACAGTAAAAATTAATATCCCAGCCACCAAGAGCAAAGTGACTCTGAGAGTATGTATGTTGCCACTGCACTCTAAGCCTGAGCGTGGGCTGAGGTTTGAACCGAAGGCCCCCTTCCGTCTATGCATAAATCAGTCAGATTTTGGTCACCAACCAATCAGAACCTGGGTTGTGGGCCTGCTCGGAGGTGGGTCAGAACCCAAATTCTGCTGTGACTTTGGTCCAAGCCCTGTAATTTTGCAGTATGGCTGCTCATGTGCAGGGTTGGAAACACCGGCTCCACAAAGCAAGGTTTACAATGCAGTGTAGCATATCCTCAGATGCTAACGGGGTGAGGGACGGAGAGATAGATATGCATGTAAGGGGATAGATTGAGGTTGTGTATGGCGATGAATACATAGAGGGTTATATATGTAGCTAGCAAGTCCTGTTCTGGGGGGGGGGGGGAAGGTTAGATGGCTAGAGGATGAGTATGGGGATGGATATAGAGAGTGAGGGTTTCACAGATAGACAGATGAGTCTGGGGATGGAGAGATTAGTTAAAGCACTGCTTAATATTTTATTAGTCCATGTAATGACAATAGCAGGAGCCCTTTACCAGCACTTCCTACTGTTGTGATTAACCCCTTCTGTCAGTGCCAGTGCTAGCCCAATCGGGGGCCAAAGACAGGAACATTTATCTTTTCTCCTTCTTCCCCCCCCCCCCACATACTAATAATTAATAGGGGCCCCTCAAGCTGCTCAGGGCCCTAAGCGATTGCTTCATCTGTTTATGCCTAGCACGGGCTCTGCCCTCTGTTGTTTTCACCTCTACAACTCTTCAGCCAAGAGGGCCCTTAGCGAAGGGGGATTCCCAGAGAGGTGTGGGCGGGATCAGATGAATAATTGATAAACCAAGGGGAGGAGCCTCATGAGCCAGGAGGCGGGGCGAGGGCCTCCCCCGCTCCCTCCCGGTCTGGAGGAGGGGCTCATGAATAATGCACCAATCTGGCTAGGTTAATAATACATGAGGGGAGGGGCTTAGGGCGCATTGCTGCAGCGAGCGGGCTGGGCAGAGCAGAGATCCAGGCTCCTTGGTGTCCCTCCTGGCAGCTTCTGCTCGCCCGGCTCCCTGGTGCCGCAGTGCCAGGGCCTGTGTCCCCCCGCGTGAAAGCCCCCGCTGTGCGCACAGACTAGCCAGGGCCCCGCCGGAGGCTGCAGGATGTCTCTGCCGCTGTCGGATTATGATAAAAGGAAGCAGATTAGCGTGCGGGGCCTCGCCGGGGTGGAGAATGTCTCCGACCTCAAGAAGAACTTCAACCGGCACCTGCACTTCACGCTGGTGAAGGATCGGAACGTGGCCACCCCCCGGGACTACTACTTCGCCCTGGCGCACACGGTGCGCGACCACCTGGTGGGCAGGTGGATCCGCACCCAGCAGTACTACTACGAGAAGGACCCCAAGGTGAGCGCACGGGGGCGCGTTGGAGAAGGGCGCCCTGAGAAGGGGTACGGTGGAGTGGAGGGATGCCCATGGGCGCAGTGGAGGGGGGTGCCGGGTGTGTGTGTGCAGGGCTAGGGGAGAGTGCACTGGGGTACTCTGGAGAGGGGGTACCGGCTGGCTGTGTGTTGGGGAGGTGGGAGTGCTCAGGGGCGCACAGGGGCAGGGAGGGATAACACCCAACAGCTGAGCCAGGGGAAGGGCACTGGGGAGGGGCTGCCAGGGGGGCCCGACCGGGAGAAGGATCTGGGCACAGCAGCAGCGCTATGTGAGAGATTCCAAGGGGCAGGGAATGCGAGGGGCAAAGGATTAGGCGGGAGAGGTGCCAGAAGGGTCGGAAGCAGAGGGACACCCGGGCAGGGTCTGCAGCCAACGGGACCACCAGGAAAAGGGCAGCGAGGCAGGAGAGGGGACAAAGTTGAGGGATGTTGGGGCAGGGCATGTCTGGGGCAGGGGGGAGCAGACAGCGGAGGGGCTACCCGGGCAGGTCAGAGCTGCTGCTGGGAATAGTGGGGCCAGGGGTGTCTGGCTGTTGGACAGGCCCCTTGTTCTAGGGCGATGGGGACGTGGGCAGTGGATGGCTCACAAACCAAAACCCCCCTCCCATATGTGAGCCGACCTCTAGCCTTCTCCTGACACCTGGGAGCCAGACTCCAGTGCTGGGATCCTGCCCCCCCCGCCCCCGCCCCCGTGCCAGGCCAGCTTGGCGTGTGCTCCACAGAGGGTATAAATACCAGCTGGACTGTTGCCACCAGCTGCCACAGACTCTTCAGCTCAGGGAGTAAAGGCCTGAGCTATTGGTGCTGAAGGGCTTGGGATCAGACCCACAGGCCCATCCAGACCAGTACTCTCCTTCCCTGGCTCCTGTCAGGCCCATGAAGCCCAATGCCTGGTGGTTCACAGGACAGCACCCCTCCTAGTTGTGGGGGTCGGTGGGAACTGAGCAGAGCCAGTAGGCTTCCTTCCTTGGGGCAGGGATGGGTCCTGCCCCTCTCACCTGAGCATCCCCAGTCCAAGGCTAGTGTCCCATCCACTGGGCCAGCCTGCCACAGGGACAGTGTGCTCGGGGCCCGCTCTGGCTAGTGGGTGAGGAGGGCTGGGGGAGGGTGCACCGTTGTCACCATCTGAGCCTGGTCCCCCACAGAAGTTGGCAGAGGGAGGGTGTAACTCATGGGGTGGTTCCTCCAGAGACCCAGGCGGGACCTCAGAACCACTTGCCCTCCCCCAGCCGCCTCTGCTCCTGCCCTTCCCCTCTCCCCCCACATCACCCTTAAGCCCTTTGCTCGTTGCTTCCCCCCCAGGTTTTCTGTCCCCCATTCATCTCCGCCCTTCTTCCACAGTGTCCTCCTGTCCCATCGCCCCTTGTTCTTTCCCTCTCCAGGCCCCCACGCCTCTCTGCGAGCGTCTTGGCCGTGATTCACCCCTCCCTCCCGGCCGCCCTCCCCCAATCCCTGGCTAGCCCCCAAGTCCTGGGTGTGTGTGAGCCAAGGAGTCAGCACAAACTGCCTCTCAGAGACCCGCACTGGGGGCTGAGCACCTGGGCTGGGGAATCACAGTGGGGGATGGGGCAGTATGAGGGGATTGCAGGCCATTAATCCCCTTCCTGTTCGGGGGGGACGGGGACGGGGGGGACGACAAAGGTAGCAGTGGCTGGACATTTGAGCCAGTATGGGCAGATATGAAGAGTTAGTGGTGCCGTCCGGCATGCTGGGAGATAGGGGGACCTGCAAGTGGGGAGCTAGGGTTGGGGGAGAGGTTTAGGATTAGAGAGCAGTAGGTTTGGGGGGAACACGTTTGAAGGATGAAGGAAGCAGGCGATGGGAAACAGGACCTTTCCCCTCTAGGGTGCGCTGGCTGTGATCCAGCACCAGGGCAGGGGGACTGGCTGGCTTGGGGAGCAGGCAGTGGTACACGGGGCCTCTCACCAGAAGTGACAGGTAGTGGGGGGTGGGGGAGGAATCCCAGCTCTCAAGACCCCTGGTTCTGATCCTATCTCAGTGTCCTAGGAGGGGGCACAGTCTGGTTAAATTTAGCCCAGCCTGACATTTGCTATTGACTTTTGCCATTTAATCTGGGAAAGAGCCTGTGTCAGCCCATGGGGTGGGGGACTGGTGCAGGGGGGGCTGGGACACTGGATAGGGGCAGCGGCTGCATACCCGAGATGGGTGCCCGCCCACCCTCCCCCAAAGGAGCTGGGCAATGAGTGCCTTTGAATGGCCTGCTGTATTCAGCAGCAGGGGCTTGATCTATGGGCCCCAGCAGCCAGCCACACCCCCCCCCCGCCTGTCCCCCTCTGCCCCCCATAGAGTGTCCTGCCCAAGTAGGGTGGTAAATGGGATATGAAGTCTTTCTCCTCTAGGGGACGCTGACTCCAGTCCAGCCTCAGGGTCGGGGGACTAGTGTTCTTAGTGGGCCAGGGAATGGGGCATGGGGCCTGTTTCCTGGGAGTGGGGCTGATGGGCTCCCCAACCCTCCCCGTCTCTGCCCCCTCTGCAGCGCATCTATTACCTGTCGCTGGAGTTCTACATGGGCCGCACCCTGCAGAACACCATGGTGAACCTGGGGCTGCAGAACGCCTGCGACGAGGCCACCTACCAGGTACCCCAGCGCCGGTCGGCCGGGGGCAGGTGGGGGAGGTAGGGGGATCAGGGAGGAGAGGGGGTGGAGCAGGGAGAGGCAGTGACGGGGTGGTCGGGGGAGGGGATGGGGTGGACGAGAGGGGGCTGGCTACTCTTCCCTAACGCCCCCTTTTTCCTTCCCCCACAGCTGGGCCTGGACATGGAGGAGCTGCAGGAGATCGAGGAGGACGCTGGGCTGGGGAACGGGGGTTTGGGGCGCCTGGCAGGTGAGGGGAGCCAGCTTGGCAGCCACAGGGCCCGACTGCCCTGTGTGCCCAGGGCCAGGAGAGCTCCCCCGACACACACCCGGCCCCCCCCGACACTCCCTCCCAACACACACCCGGCCCCCAGACACACACCCGGCCCCCCGACACTCCCCACAAGACACACACTCAGCCCTCCGACACTCCCCCGGCCCTCCGACACACACCCGGCCCCCTGACACACACCTGCCCCCCCCGACACTCCCCCCCAGACACACACCCGGCCCCCTGACACTCCCTCCCAGACACTCCCTCCCAGACACTCCCCTGGCCCCCCGACACTCCCCCCCCAGACAAAACAACCTCCGACATTGCCCCCACAGACACACATCCGGCACCCTAATGCTCCCCCCAGACAAAACTTCCGACACACAGCTCCCTGACCCTTCCCCCCAGGCACACACCCAGCCTCCAACACTCCTCCCCAGACACACATGGTTCCCGACACTGCCCCCGAGACAGAACAACCTCCGACACTGACCCCACACAGACACACACAAAGCATCCTGACACTGCCCCCCCAGACATAACCACCCCTAACACTGCCCCCTCACAGACACACACCCAACCCCCTGACCCCCAAGATATAACAACCCCTAACACTGCCCCCACCCAGACACACACATGGACCCCCAACACTGCCTCCAGAAACACACCCAGCCCCCTGACACTGCCTCCCCAGACATAACAATGCCCAACACTGCCCCCTCACAAACACACACCCAGCCCCCAAACACAGCGCCCCCCCGACACACACATCCAGACCCCCGACCCTCAAGACATAACCCCCGACACTGCCCACCCAGACACACACATGAACCCCCAACACTGCCTCCAGATACACACCCAGCCTCCCAGACACTGTTCCCTGACGCTGCCTTCCCCCCCCCCCCCCCCCCCCCCCCCCCCCCCCCCCCCCCCCCCCCCCCCCCNAGGAAGAAAGGAATCCAAGGGCCCCATTCAACATCTGCACCCACGTGAGCACCTGCCCTAGGCACCGTGCAAGGCAACCCACCCCCATCACTGTAACCCCACTGCCTGACCCCTCCCCCACCTCCTCACCCCATCACGTAACCCCACTACTTGACCCCTCCCCCACCCACATCACAGTCATTCCACGCCTGCCCCCTCCTCCATTTCCCACCCCATCACTGTGACCCCACTGCCTGTCTCCCTTCCCTCTTCCACATCTCCTCTACCTGCCCCCCATCCCTATCCATTTTCCTGCCCCCCTGGCCTGGCTGTTACTGCGGTACCCCCACTTTCCCCTTGATCTGGCTGTAATGCCCAACCCCTGCCCCTCTTTTCCCCCTCAGCCTGTTTCCTGGACTCCATGGCCACCCTGGGACTGGCTGCCTACGGCTACGGCATCCGCTATGAGTTTGGCATCTTCAACCAGAAGATCTCTGGGGGCTGGCAGGTGGGTCGCACCCCCCACGGTGCGGGGGGCTGGGATGGGGGCTCCTTTCCCCCAGGGGAGCAGGCAGGGCACTGGGGGGATGGGATGTGTGTTGGGGGGCTGGATGTGTGTCCGGGGGGGGGGGGGGGGAAGGGGGGGGGGGGGGGGG
>QXTE01000025.1:14078292-14196689 GCA_003942145.1 Platysternon megacephalum | reverse complement strand
GGGGGGGGGGGGGGGGGAAAGTGTCGGGTAGGAGAGGCCCACGATTTGCCACCAGTTTGGGGCAGGAGTGGCCTGGCAGAGAGGTTGTCCAGGGGCCAGTGTGGGGTGCCCTGGGTGGGGAGGCAGCAGGTGCTGTGGGGCACAGGTGATCGCAGCAGGAGATGGGGTGTTGGGTAGGTGGGACGCCCTGGGTGTGTATGTGAAGGGATCCCAGTGAGGGGGGCGGGGAGCAGGATGGCACTAACCCCTCCTCCTCCTGCCCTCCCTTGGCAGGTGGAGGAGGCTGATGATTGGCTGCGCTATGGCAACCCCTGGGAGAAGGCCCGGCCCGAGTACATGATCCCAGTGCACTTCTATGGGCGCGTGGACCACGGGCCCGACGGCACCAAGTGGGTCGACACGCAGGTGAGTCTGGGAGGCCTGAGTGATTGGTGAGTGTGCATTTGCACAAGAGAGGCTGTGAGTGTATCTGTACGTGAAGGCCTGGCAGCCATGCATGTACCCCTGCATAAGTGAGCGGTGATTGTGCATCCTTGGGTGTGCGGGAGTGTACATTCACATGCAGGGCCGTTGGTGCACAAGCCGTATGCATGGGGGAGAGGTGCATTCACAGGCCTTTGCACATGGCAGTGCGAGTGTGTAGGTATGCCTGAGTGTGTGCATTTGCAAGCGCACAAGTGGGCATTTCCATGCAAATGTGAGATCCCTGTGCACCAGTGGCCTGTGCGTGCTCACATGTACCTTTGCACTAGTGCCTCCATGCATGTGCGATTGCCCAGAAGCACAGGTCCATTGCACGAGTGTGTCAGCACGCTCAGCAGCCTGGGAATATGTGTGCAGGGAGCCAGGACGCCTGGGTCCTCTCCCTGATTCGCTGGGGGATTCAGTTCCCCTGTTTGTTCTTTAGTTTCCCCACCTGTAAAAAGGGGGAGGGGAGGGTATTATGGGATGCGAGGTCGAATGGCCTTCTGGGAAAGGCTGGGGTCGGGCTCTCTGCTCTTCATGCTCACCGGGGTGCCGTGGCTGGCACTAATCCTGCTGTCCTTTGGCAGGTGATCCTGGCTCTTCCCTACGATACACCCGTACCTGGTTACCGCAACAACACTGTCAACACAATGCGCCTCTGGTCCGCCCGGGCCCCCAACGAGTTCAACCTCAAGGACTGTGAGTGAAGGGGGGCCCCTCAGGCCGGGCGAGGGTCTGTGTCTCTGCTGGATTCATCGCAGCAGCCAAGGGCCAAGCGTCAGACCCCCTCTGCTGAGCTGGGCTGGGAGACAGCTACTGATAACTGGGAATGGGGGCTCAGTAGGAGGCAACCTCCCCTCCCCTGCTGACCCCAATGCCCCACCATGAAGGATCCCTGTATAAACAGCCTGTCACGGACTCACAGATCGTGCCCACTCTTGGCCCCGTGCGGTCCGTGGGGGGTGGGGTGCCCCTTTCAGTGAGACAGCCCTTCTCAGGGGTCCATTCTCTCTTGGGGTTAGGCCCCTCCACCTCCTGGAGCCACACCTCTCTGAGCCTTAGCACACCTGTTTCTCGCCGTGGGCCCCCTCAGGGAGTCCACTAGCTCTGGCCCCCCGGGGCCTCCACCCCCCGAAGGGGTTGATGCAACCCTGTTCTCTAGACCGGAGTGACTCTCAGCCAGCGTAAAACAGGAGGGCTTATTGAGTGTTGAACACAGCACAGGAAACTCTCTGACCCTCAGGCCTGGCCTCCCTCAGCACAGCACATCCCAGTCTCCCTGCATCCAGGTGGGCTCTGCCTGCTCCCCCTGTCCAGCCCAGAGCCCCCCTGCTTCCCAGCTGGGCATCTGAGATCACTGGTCCCAGCCCCACCTCTGTCCATTGTCTTCTTTCCAGGTAAACAGGGTCATCTGGGCCTCCTCTGCTCTCCGCCCTCCTGTGGCTGGAACCGGCTGGTTAGGTCATGGGGTCCTCTCCTCGCAGCCCATTGTCCTCCCCCTGGCCAGAACCGGCTGCGACTCCTGGGCTGGGTCTCCAGGTCGTCAGGTCACCAGTCGCTGGGGTCTCCATTCTCCAGGCCATTGGCTGGGGTCCCAAGTTCCCTCTCCGGTCCTCTGTAACGACACACTCCCTCTCCCCTCACCTCGTTAAACCAGTAACACCCAGGGACACTGAGTCCCACCCCCTCTGCATGCAAACCATTGAAAAACCACGAAAAGATAAGAAAATCCCCCACTTCGTCACACAGCCCCTCCCAGGCCCCACCCTGGAGCTGGCTCCAGAGCTGCTGGGTAAAGGATCCCTGTACAAATAGCCCCTGCGCCCCACCCCAGAAGTGGCTGCACCTCAGCACCTGGCGAGGGATCCCTGTGTGAACTAAGGCCCCGTTCTCTCTTTTCCCCCTCAGTTAACGTTGGTGGTTACATCCAAGCCGTGCTGGACAGGAACTTGGCTGAGAACATTTCTCGGGTGCTGTACCCCAATGACAACGTGAGTAGCCCCCTGCCCACTCCAGTGCTCCCTGCTTCCACTGCAGGGTTTCCTGGGGGGAGCTGGTCCTTTAAGGAACCTGTTAGCCCTGGGGTGTGGATTATACATTGTGTGTGAGGGGTGTTCTGCTTCCACACCCAGCCCCCGGTTCCGGCAGCAGGGATAGGGCCCAGGGGGTCAGGTGGGTCTAAATCTCACTAGCCAGGAGGGTTCACCTCTGGGCAAAACTGGGATTTCCCTCTGCCCCCAGATCTCTGCCCCCATGATGTGTCCCAAATGTTACCCCCTTCAAGGTCTCTGCAGCCATGTGGGAGCGTGAGACACCTCCTGTCTACTGCTTGGGGAGGCTGGGAGTCAGGACTCCTGGGTTTCATTCCCTGCTCTGGGAGGGGAGGGGGATGCAGTGGTTAGAGCAGGGAGCCGGGTAGCCAGCACTCCTGGGTTACATTCCCAGGTCTGCCACTACTTTCCCTATGCTGTGAGCAGGGGCTGCAGAGAGCCCATGCTGCATCTGAAGCCACTGGTCCATTCTGCGGTTGGGATTGTACAGGCCTGGAGTGGGTTGGTGAATGCCTCATCCTCACCTGCCCCTCCTCCCTGCAGTTCTTCGAGGGCAAGGAGCTGCGTCTGAAGCAGGAGTACTTCACGGTGGCGGCCACCCTGCAGGACATCATCCGCCGCTTCAAATCCTCCAAGTTCGGCAGCCGGGACCCCGTCCGCACCTCCTTTGACGCCTTCCCTGACAAGGTACCAGCCTCTCTCAGCAGGGGGCGCTGTAGGGAGCAAGGCAGGGGCGCTGGCTGTGCAGGGAGCTCCCAGCTACTCCAGCCCTGGCCTCTCCCAGCAGGGGGCGCTGTGGGGAGGGGGGCAGGAGCTGGCTGTGGGGGGAGCTCCCAGCTACTCCAGCCCTGGCCTCTCACAGATAAGCTCATGCATCCTCTGTCATTGGTGGTCTGAGTTCTGCCCCTCTCCTGTAGGTCGCTATCCAGCTGAACGACACTCACCCCTCCCTGGCCATCCCTGAGCTCATGAGGGTGCTGGTTGATATCGAGAAACTGGACTGGGACAAGGTAAGGGGTGTGTGTACGTGTGATGTCGGGGGCTCTGTGCTGTAGGGAGCGGGTGTCGTCATTCTTCTGTTGAACAGCCCCCATGTCCCACCCAGAGGTTGCTGCATCTCAGTGCTGTGCTGGGGATCCTCACGTGCTGTCTCTCTCCCAGGCCTGGGACATCACGGTGCGGACCTGCGCCTACACCAACCACACGGTGCTGCCTGAGGCCCTGGAGCGCTGGCCTGTCCATCTCTTGGAAACCCTCCTGCCCCGGCACCTGGAGATCATCTATGCAATTAACCAGAAATTCCTTGATGTAAGCTCCACCCCCGGGATGGGATGGGGTTAATCCAGTGGAGAAGTCCCTTTCCCTCCATACGTGGCAGGAACTGGAATGTGTTAGTCTAGGGCTCCTGGGTTCTGTCCCCAGCTCTGGGAGGGGAGTGGGGTCTAGTGGTTTAGAGCTGCGGGGTGCTGTCAGGACTCCGGGGTCTTTTCCCTGGCTCTGCAGCTGATTCACACGTGCTCTTGCTGGGGTGAGGTTAGGGAGGGGGTGGGGAACCAAATTTGGGGTGCGTGGCTTGGGAGGGAACCACGGGCATTTGGGATTGGCTCCCACTGGGGGGCAGGGTGGGTGCTGGGGGGATGAGTGTCCTGGGGCTAGGACAGTGGGGACCCCCCATTTTCCTCCTAGGGGGGATCAGTTGCAGAGCTTCTCTCTGAGGGTGCCTGCTCCATCTGGATTCTGCCATTCCCTCCCCCCCCCCCCTCCCAGAAAGTCAATGCCGTGTTCCCCGGGGACTTCGACCGGCTGCGGCGCATGTCCTTGGTGGAGGAGGGCGGCATCAAGAGGATCAATATGGCGCACCTGTGCATCGTGGGCTCCCATGCCATCAACGGGGTCGCCCGCATCCACTCCGACATCATCAAGAAGTCTGTGTATGTGCCCCGCACCTTGCCATGCTCTGCCCCCTCACTGTCCTTACACTCCCCTGCACCTCACTGTCCGTCACTCCCCCGCTACTCCCATTCCTTCTCTTCCTGTTCATTCCTTTCCTCTTTCATCTGCTCGGTTCTCTTTTCCATCCTGCATTTTTTCCCATTTCATTCTTCCCTCTTTTTTCCCCCTCTTCTCTCGTTCCTTTGATTTTTCCCCTTTCCCTTTTTCATTCATTCTCTTCATTCCTTTATCTTTCTCTTCTCTTGTTCCTTCCTATTTCATTGTATCTTACCCTCTTTTTCGTTTTCGTTCATTTGCTTCTTTCTGTTCTGTTCCTGTTTTCCTATATATTTCATTCTTTTTGTCCTTCTTTTTCTGTTTGTTCCCTTATTGTTTTCTCCACTTTTGCCCCTCTGTATTTTTCCTGTTTCAGTCATTCTTTTCCCTCTTTTTCTGTTTTTCTCAGACCTTCATTTTTTCCTAATTCATTTCCCTTTTTGTTCTTTTAGTCTCTTCTTTCCTGTTTCGTTCTCTTCCCTTCATTTCCCCTGATTCAGTCACTCTTCTCTTCATCCTTTCTTTCCCTTCTTTTCTCTCTCATCGATTCTTGCATTTGTTCTCTCACACATTCTTCCTTTCTCTTCCCACTCCTTTGCCCTTTTGCCCTCTAGTTTGTTTTTGGTCCTGCTTTGATTCTTTCCCTCCTTAGTCCTCTCATTCATTTATTTCCTGTTTCGTTCCCCTTCTCTCCCCCCCCCCCCCCCCCCCCCCCCCCCAGCTTCAAGGATTTCTATGAGCTTGAGCCGCACAAATTCCAGAACAAAACCAATGGGATCACACCTCGGCGCTGGCTGGTTCTGTGCAACCCAGGGCTGGCTGAGGTCATTGCCGAGGTGAGTGCAGTGAGGGGGGAGCCTGCGGGGTCCCTGGGGGAAGGATCCTAGGTGGTGATATGCAGGGGTGGGGATGCGGCGGGAGGTGGGGGTGGTTTGGAGGATGCACAAGGCAGACAGATAAGTGCGGGATCTTTGGGGGGCACCATTCAGTGATTGTGAGGTTGACAGACAGGGAGGGGAGAGTTGGGGGGCAGGCTGCCATGTGAAGATAAGGGGCTCTGTGGGGTGTGGGGATGCTATACACAGTCACGGGGGGGTGACCATTCCGAGATAGGGGGGCTCTATGGGGTCGTTGGGGGCACGCTGTCATGCAGGGATGGGGGCTCTATGGGGTGGGGGATGCTAGATACAGACAGGTGTTGGGGGGCAGGCTGCCATGCAGGGATGTGGGGGCATTCATAGGTTGGACCCCTGTCCTCTGCCTTGCCCCTGAAAGGGCAGAGCGAGGGGGTACCTGCTACTCTCCTGTGCCAGGCCTGGCTCTGACCCTCCTCTTTCCCCAGCGTATCGGGGACGAATACATCTCTGACCTTGACCATCTGAAAAAGCTTCTGGCCTACGTGGACGATGAGGGATTTATCCGGGATGTTGCCAAAATTAAACAGGTACTGGGGTGGGGAAGTGGGACCTGGGACCTCTCCCCTCTAGGGGGTGTACCAGCTGTGATCTGGCCCCAGGGCGGGGAAATGGAACCTGGGACCTCTCCCCTCTAGGGGGTGCCGGCTGTGATCTGGCCCCAGGGCAGGGGATGGGATGCAAGGCCTAGGTTCCCATCTCTGCTCTCCCATGCCAGGAGAACAAGTTGAAGTTTGCTGCCTATCTGGAGAAGGAGTACAAGGTGAAGATCAACCCGAACTCCCTCTTCGACGTGCAGGTGAAAAGGATCCATGAGTACAAGAGGCAGCTGCTCAACTGCCTCCACGTCATCACCCTCTACAACCGTGAGTGCTGACCCCCAGCCACATGCCACAGCGAGAGGGAGAACCCAGGTGTCCTGACTGCCAGCCTCCCTGCTCTAACCATTAGTATCCACTCACCTCTTCGGTGGCGCTGTCAGTGACCAGGACATGGGCAGCCATACCTAGAGTTGGAACAGGAGTCAGGCCCAGGGGCTGCAGCAGGAGTCGGTAGCCTGGAATCGGAGCCGAGGTCAGGACTCGGTCCTCTGGAATGGGGCAAGGCGGGGGCAGGGCCTGGGCAAGGCAGGGGTTATCACTGCCAGTGGCACAGGCTTTGAGCAGCTGCTGCAGGCCTTCAGAGCCGGTCTGCTGACTCTTCCCAGCTATGAGGCCAACCTCCAGGCCAGCTGTGCTCACTGGGTGGCCAGAGACTGGCCAGCTGCCGGCCCTGCTCCCTGGCACACTGCCCTGACCCTGCCTCTCTCCCCGTCCCCCTGCAGGGATCAAGAAGGAGCCCAACCAGCATTTTGTGCCACGCACTGTCATGATCGGCGGCAAGGTGAGACCTGGGGGCCAAGGCCCACCCCTCTCGGTGCTGCTGTCCCTTGGTGGGAGGCGAGGGTGGGGGTTAAACGGCAGTCTCACCCTCCGTCCCCCCACAGGCCGCCCCTGGCTACCACATGGCCAAGATGATCATTAAGCTGGTTACGGCAATCGGGGACGTCGTCAACAACGACCCCATCATCGGCGACCGCCTCAAGATGATCTTCTTGGAGAACTACCGCGTCTCCCTTGCTGAGAAGGGTAGGGAGGCCGTGACCTCTGACCCTGCTATCCTCCCCCCAAACCTGCCACCATTGCCCCAGATCAGGCTAAGGGCCATCTACCCCACATGGCAATTTCTGCCACCCCTGGTGGGAGAATAGTGGGGTCAGAAGGTCCCTAAAAGTTGGGGGAGGGCCATTGGCACCCGAAGGGTGGCTCCGTCCCCCATGCCGCCTCTTCTCCCTGAGGCCCCTCCCTCGTACCGCCGCTTCCCCCGAGATCCTGCCCCTGCGCTGCCTCTTCCCCCCCCCAAGACCACGCCCCCTGCTCACTCGTCTCTGCCCCTCACCCCCCGTTGCTCGCCCTAACGGCTGTAAAAAGTGGGGGGGCCTGGCTCCCCAGGCTCCCCCCTCCCTGTTCTGGCACTCTCGTTACCCACCCCAGATCAGGCCAATGGGGCTGTCTGCTCCTTGTAGCCTCCTCTGACCTCCATCCCTTCCACTCCGGTTCAGAGCTGGATCTAGTCCACATGGCAGCTTCTGACCCACATTACTTACCCCCACAATTGCCCCGGATCAGGCAAATGGGCCCTTTCACACCACATGGCGACCTCTGACCTCCCACCCCAACCCACTGATCCCATCTCTCCCGTAGTGATCCCAGCGTCCGACCTGTCCGAGCAGATCTCCACGGCCGGCACAGAGGCCTCGGGCACCGGCAACATGAAGTTCATGCTGAATGGGGCGCTGACCATTGGCACCATGGATGGCGCCAACGTGGAGATGGCAGAGGAGGCGGGCGAGGAGAACTTATTCATCTTCGGCATGCGGGTGGAAGACGTGGAAGAGATGGACAGGAAAGGGTGGGGGCCGGACCTTTGCCCCTCCCTCGTGCAGGGAACCCCTCTGCCAGGCCTCCCTCCCATGCCCCCTTCCCTGCCGCTGGATTCCTGCTCCACCTTCTCTACACCCCCCCCACCACCTAGCTGCCAGAATCTTCTCCTCTGCTGTCTGGATCTCCTACCCATGGTGCCCCCTAACCCAGTGCCAGATTCGCACCCATCACCCGCTGTCAGGACACTCCCGACTCTGCCTGCCTCCCCTCCTGCTAGGATCCCTTCCCGGTTTCCCCCCCACCTGGACTCCTCACAGTGTTTGCCTGCCCTCCTGTTGGGATCCTGCCCCCATTCCCTCAGCATGCCTTCCCCATGCCGCTGGAGTCCCTCTTGCGGGCTGGTGGGGGAGCCAGGTTGGGCAGGGGGCTTGGGGAGTCCTCTGGGGGCTGGGGGCTTCTGGTTTGGGGGGAGCCTCTGAGGCCACACTGGGCTGGGGTGGAGCCATGATCCTGAGGTAACCTGCCCCCCTTCACTCCCCCTCCAGCTACTGTGCCAAGGACTATTACGACCGCATCCCGGAGCTCAGACAGGTGATCGACCAGCTGAGCAGCGGCTTCTTCTCCCCCAAACAGCCCCAGCTCTTCAAGGACATTGTCAACATGCTGATGAACAATGACAGGTGGGAGGGGGCACAGGTGGGGGGAGGGAATAAGGGACAGAGGCAACCATGCCTGGTGTGGGGTGGAGGAAGGGGGCTCTATCCAGTGCTTAATTTGTAAGGAAAGAGGTGCTAGGGCTCAAGCAATTTTTTCACTTTCATAACTGACCTGCCCAGCCCAGCCCAGAGGTGCCGGGGCTAGGAACTGCCCAGCCCAGAGGTGCCGGGTCTCAGTCCTGGCAAGCCCTGACACAAATTAAGCACTGGCTCTATCCCCAGCTCTGGGAGGGGAGGGGTGTCTAGTGGATTATGGGAGGGGGAGCTGGGAGCCAGGACTCCTGGGTTCTGTTCCCACGAGTGCACCCATAGTGAGGGGCAGCTGAGGCATTGGGGGAAGGGTTTCCCCAGAGCTTTGGGTGTCTACTGCTTCTTGGGAGAGGCTCCAGGTGTCGATCCTGTCTGTGGGCAGCAGGTGGCAGCATGCACAAGGACCCCCAGCCTGATACCCTCCTGCTTCCCCTCCCTCTCCAGGTTCAAAGTGTTTGCGGATTACGAAGCCTACATCAAATGCCAGGAGAATGTCAGCGCCCTCTACAAGGTGAGTGTGCACCCTAGTGGCCTCCCTGGGGTACTGCATCCAGCACTGGGAGGGGAGTGGGGTCTAGTGGGTTAGAGTGGCCGGGACAGGCTGGCAGGCAGGACTCCTGGGTTCTATTCCTGGGCATCCTGGCTCAGTTCCAGGCCCCTCAATCCCAGAGAAACACTGACCAGCTCAGGTGAGAGCCGCAGCCCTGCAGGGGGCTGGAAAGGGGGCAGGATGGAACTTCATAGGGAGAAATGGAAAGATCAAAACCCATCAAGCTCAGCCCTGCGGCGTCCTGACGGCCAGGGGATGAGAACCAGGCACAATGCTAGAGGTATGTAAAGGGGAGCTCGGGGGAGCTGCGATGTGTGTCTGTCTGTCTGTCCATCCTTCTACTCACCTTTATTTCAAGGTGTTCAAATTTTATGAAAGTCAGTGGTAGTCACTTGGATTCACCCATCCATCCCTGTACATGTTTTTTTACCTATCCATCCATCCCCGCGCTCACCCCTCCTCTATCCATCCATCCATCCATCCATCCATCCATCCCCGCGCTCACCCCTCCTCTATCCATCCATCCCCGCGCTCACCCCTCCTCTATCCATCCATCCCCGCGCTCACCCCTCCTCTATCCATCCATCCATCCCCACGCTCACCCCTCCTCTATCCATCCATCCATCCATCCATCCCCACGCTCACCCCTCATCCATCCCTCTATCCATCCATCCCCACGCTCACCCCTCATCTATCCATCCATCCCCACGCTCACCCCTCATCTATCCACCCATCCATCCATCCGTCCCCACGCTCACCCCTCATCTCTCCATCCATCCCCACGCTCCCCCCCCCTCTATCCATCCACCCCCGCGCTCACCCCTCATCCCTCCATCCATCCATCCTTCCCCGCGCTCACCCCCCCCCTATCCATCCATCCATCCCAACGCTCACTCATCATCCATCCATCCGTCCATCCCCGCGCCCACCCTTCCTCCATCCATCCATCCACCCATCCATCCATCCCCTCACCCGCCCCCCCTCCATCCATCCATCCCCCCTCTCTCCCTCCATCCATCCCTCCCTCCCCACCCCCACCCCTCATCTATCCATCCATCCATCCACCCGCGCACCCGCTCGCCACCCCTCCATCCATCCATCCCTCCCTCCACCCCCCCTCTCTCCCCTCACCTATCCATCCATCCATCCCTCCGCCCACCCCTCCTCTATCCCTCCCTCCCCCCCCCCCCCCATCCACCCATCCCTCCCTCCCTCCCCACGCCCCCCCCTCACCCCCCCTCTCGCCATCCCTCCCTCCCCACGCCCCCCCCTCATCCATCCATCCACCCCCACACCCCGCCAGTGCCCCTCCAACGAACCGTCCCTAGATCCCGGCGGTCGCCGTCCCATTAACAAACCATCCATCCATCCCCCCCCGCACCCCTCCTCCATCCATCCCTCCCCCCGCTCACCCCTCCCTTATCCCTCCCTCCATCCATCCCCGCGCTCTCCCCTCCTCCATCCATCCATCCCCGCACTCACCCCTCATCCATCCCCCCATCCATCCATCCCCACCCTCCCCCCCCCTCCATCCATCCCTCCCTCCCCACCCCCACCCCTCATCTCTCCATCCATCCATCCCCACCCCCCCCCCCCCCCCACCCCCCCCCTCCCCCCCCATCCATCCATCCACCCCCGCGCTCACCCCCCCTCTATCCATCCATCCCCACCCTCCCCCCCCCTCCATCCCCCCATCCCCGCGCTCACCCCCCCTCTATCCATCCCTCCATCCCTCCATCCCTCCCCACCCTCACCCCTCATCTATCCACCCATCCATCCATCCCCGCGCTCTCCCCTCCTTTATCCATCCACCCATCCATCCCCCCTCTCACCCCTCATCCATCCACCCATCCATCCCCCCTCTCACCCCTCATCCATCCATCTATCCATCCATCCCCCCACCCCCCCCCCCTCCCCCCCTCCATCCATCCATCCATCCATCCCCGCGCTCACCCCTCCTTTATCCATCCCTCTATCCATCCATCCATCCCCGCGCTCACCCCTCCCCTATCCATCCATCCATCCATCCATCCCCACGCTCACCCCTCATCTATCCATCCATCCATCCCCACGCTCCCCCCTCCCCTATCCATCCATCCATCCCCACCCTCACCCCCCACCCACCCATCCATCCATCCATCCCCCCCCCCACCCCCCCCCCATCCATCCATCCATCCACCCCCCCCCCCACCCCCCCCCCATCCCTCCATCCCTCCATCCCCCCCCCCCCCCCCCCCCCCCCCCTCCATCCCCCCTCCCGCCCCCCCTCCATCCCCCCATCCATCCATCCACCCCCCCGCCCCCCCCCCATCCATCCATCCATCCCCCCGCTCACCCCTCCCCTATCCATCCATCCATCCCCACGCTCTCCCCTCCTCTATCCATCCATCCATCCCCACGCTCACCCCTGATCCATCCATCCATCCATCCATCCACCCCCGCGCTCACCCCTCCTCCATCCATCCATCCATCCCCGCGCTCACCCCCCATCCATCCATCCATCCCCACGCTCACCCCCCATCTATCCATCCATCCCCACGCTCACCCCCCCTCTATCCATCCATCCATCCCCCCGCCCACCCCTCCCCCCTCCATCCCTCCCTCCCTCCATCCATCCATCCACCCCCGCTCTCTCCCCTCCTCCATCCATCCATCCATCCCCGCGCCCACCCCTCCTCTATCCCTCCATCCATCCATCCATCCCCCCCCTCACCCCTCATCCATCCCTCTATCCATCCATCCCTCCCCACGCTCACCCCTCCTCCATCCATCCATCCATCCCCGCGCCCACCCCTCCTCTATCCCTCCATCCATCCATCCATCCCCCCCCTCACCCCTCATCCATCCCTCTATCCATCCATCCCTCCCCACGCTCACCCCTCCTCCATCCATCCATCCATCCCCCCACCCCCCCTCCCTCCCCCCCTCCATCCATCCATCCACCCATCCCCGCGCTCACCCCTCCTCCATCCCTCCATCCATCCATCCATCCCCGCGCTCACCCCTCATCCATCCCTCTATCCATCCATCCATCCATCTATCTCCGCGCTCACCCCTCATCCATCCCTCTATCCATCCATCCATCCATCCCCGCGCTCTCCCCTCCTCCATCCATCCCTCCATCCATCCATCCATCCATCCCCGCGCTCACCCCTCCTCCATCCATCCATCCATCCATCCCCGCGCTCACCCCTCCTCCATCCATCCATCCATCCCCGCGCTCACCCTTCCTCTATCCATCCATCCCCGCGGTCACCCCTCCTCTATCCATCCCTCTATCCATCCATCCATCCCCGCACTCACCCCTCATCCATCCCTCTATCCATCCATCCATCCCCGCGCTCACCCCTCATCCATCCCTCTATCCATCCATCCATCCCCGCGCACGGCCGGCCCACCCCATTGACACTCATCCAGCCATCCGATCTGGCCTCCCCAGCCCCCAGCAGTCCATGTGTGGTTGCCACTGACCTGCATCTCTCTCCCCAGAACACCAAGGAATGGACCAAGAAGGTCATTAAAAACATCGCCACCTCGGGCAAGTTCTCCAGCGACCGCACCATCGCGCAGTACGCCCGTGAGATCTGGGGCGTCGAGCCCACCCACCACAAAATCCCTGCGCCTGACGATCCCCGTGAATAGCCCCCCTGAGGCCTGCCTGCCCCTGCCCCCAGTCACCAACCAAGCGCCACCGGGTGCCAGCAAACAACAGACACTGCGCTGGCTTCCCCCAGATGCTCAACATGTCCCCCATTGTGTGTGGGGACCTTCCCCCCCCTCTCTGTGTGGGGGATCCCCCCCTGCACCCCGCCCAGGGAGAACTGGCCACTGCTTCCTGCCTCTGCCTAGCTGAGGATAAGCAGAGGGACATTTGGATTCCTGTCCCTTCTCCCCCCTCCCCCCCCCAATTCCATGGGGTTGGGGGATGAAGAAGCCCAGAGAAAAGGGATGTGGGGGGTTAACTTCCCCCTCCCTCCCCCCCATAACATGCTATTTATTTAAGGGTGAGAAATTCCCCCCCCCCCTTATAACCCTCCACCCAACCCACTTAGGGGGTGAACACCCAGCTATGTTTTGGGGCACACCCATTCTGTGGGTTAAAATCCCATGGTCCCCCATCTACTAACGAGGCAGAAGGTGTGTCAGTTCCCTAGGGGGAGGGAGGGGAGGCGTGGGAGTTGTCCTTCGCAGGCCCCCAGCACTGTGACCCTCTTCCTAGCACACCATTTTTGCACCCCGCTTCACCCCCCCCGTGCGTGTGATTATCTGGGGTGGGGTGCCCTGCCTCTGCTACCCTGATGTGGTTTTAAATTTGGGGGGATCAGTCCCCACCCACTGGTGACTTTTAAAATAAACAGAGTCACTCCACCCACCCCCCCGGTTTACATCTCTGTCCTTACATCCGTCCTCCTGCCCCGCATTTCCCCCCTAGGCGGTCTCAGTACCTGGTACTAACCCCCACATAGCCCATTGCTACCACTTGGAGCATTGTGTGTTGTTTTTTTCCTTCCTGGTTTGCGGGAAGCCAGTGGGTGTGGGTGCCAGGACTCCTGGGTTTCTCCCTATTGCTGTACCTCAGTGAATACTGTTTTTCCTGGGCCATGAGACTCCTATCCCACAGCCAATAGAACCCAGAATATGTCCTGCCACGTACTTGCTGGCTGTTTAGGGGGCATTTATGTTTATTATTTTTAGGGGTCCGTTATAACTTATGGCAGGGAACCCATGCAAATACCCCGTGACTTTCAACTCTTAATGTGGGGCAGGTGGAATGGAACAGGCTGGGGATTTGTTGGTAATTTTAATGATGGCCCCATATGTGTGTGTCTCAGCCACGGCCCGCACTGGCTGGGAGTCCTAGGAGCTGTGGGGTGTGCTGCTCTACCCCCCACTTTCCCCAGCTGTGGAGGGTCTGGGGCTGTGAGCCAGCAATAAAGATGACACTCAACACTCTCTGGCTGTGTTGCTTTTTTCCCCCCTCGTGGTCCTCCCCTCCCGGCCCTCACCCAGAAACTGGGGTCTTGCCCCCAACCCTGCACCTGTCCACACCTGGTGCCTCCTGAGTTCTACCCGGCTCTGGGAGGGCAGTGGGGGCTAGGGGGTTAGAGCAGGGGGGCTGGCAGCCAGGACTCCTGGGTTCTATCCAGCTCTGGGAGCGCAGTGGGGGTTAGAGCCGGGGGTGGGTGGGTTGTATCTCTAGTGCTGTCTCTAGCCTTCTCTTGACCTTGGGCCAGTGCCTGCCCCACCTGCCAGAGCTGCTATTCACAAGAGTGAGTGAGGGGGGCCTAGAGAGGAGATGGGAGAGTGCGTGAAACCCCCCCCAACCCTCCCCCAGGCCACAGCAGCTGCTCATTACCACCCAGGGAGGGGGAATTGGTGCTAAAAATAGCTCCCTCGACACAAACACCCGAGCAATGTGGGAGGAGATTCCTAGTGGCAGGAGGGAGTGGGGTCCTAGTGGGTTGGAGCAGGGGACTGGGTGCTAGGACTCCTGGGTTTTATCCCCAGTTCTCAGGAGGGCTTAGTGCCAGGACTCCTGGGTTCCTTGGTTTATGGTATTTTTGTAAACCATGAATGTAAAGGATTGTTCTTTTTTTATCACAGCTCCAGTAGCATCCCCCCAGCACTACCCCTCCCCCCCAGGGGTGAGCAAGCTGGCAGGCACTGACACCCCCCCCTTCAGGCAGCAGGCGCTGCACTTACCATAATTGGTTCCAAGGCTGCTGGGAGCCGCAGTGATTAATTGGCATCTCAGCAGGGCAGTGAGCCCACAGAGATACACACAACCAGCCAACGGCCCTCCCACCCACCCAGCAAGTGTGTGTATGTGTGCGCGCACATATGTACAGAGCCAGCGTGTGCACACGCACACCCACCCAGCCAGCATGTGCACACGCACACACAGAGTTCCTGAACACTCTTGTACTCATGCTCTGCCAGCTCACACACTCAGCTGGCTCCAGGGCCACCCAGAGGATTCAGGGGGCCTGGGGTCTTCGGCGGTGGGGGTCCTTCCGCTCCGGGTCTTTGGGGCACTTCTTCGGCAGCAGGTCCCGGAGCAAGCGAAGGACCCGCCACCGAACTGCCGCCGAAGACCCGGAGCGGAAAAAGCTCCGGGTCTTCGGCAGCGGGTCCTTCGCTTGCTCCGGGTGTGTTCGGTGGCACTGAAGGACCTGCCGCCAAAGACCCGCCGAAAACTCTCGTGGGGGCCCCTGTGGGGCCCAGGGCCTGGGGCAAATTGCCCCACTTGCCCCCCCCCCCCCCCCCCCCGGGTGGCCCTGGCTGGCTCTTGTGCATGTGCACACTCACACCACACAGAAAAACACACACTTGTACACATGCTCTGCTGGGTTAGGCAGCAATTCCTGATGTGCACATAAGGGGGTGCCAGAGAGCAAGGGAATAATTGTAGCAGCGACCCCACATGCCCTCTCGCTGCAAGGCTGGGACCCAAAGGGGTTGGGACCCATTTACAAAGGGGAAACTCAGACGTCTGAAAATAGAACCCAGGAGTCCTGGCTCCCAGCCCCTGCCCCGCTCTAACCACTAGACCCCACTGCCATGCCAGAGCTGGGGATAGAACCCATTGTACGTAATCCATCCATCCCCCCAAATCTGAACCAGTCAATGGCGCCCCCCAGTCCCCTCTTCTGTACCGGAAAAAAGCCTGGGGCCTGACAAATGCCTCCACTGCACAGATGGGGCTACAACCTCTTAGCAAGCAAGGTGGCGCTGCCCCCCCCCCTTCCATGTGCCAGGGGGTGGGGCTCAGGATCTTAGGAGAGCCCCACACACCCACCAATGCACTGAGGTTGCGCCTGCTCTTCTAGGTTAGTGAGTAAGCAAGTTTTGACTCCTGGGGAAACATGCACCCAATCCAGAGGGGGGATGCAGGGCGGCCGAGAGTGGGTTCGGGCCCCCCAGCAAGGGCAGACCGGCTAAACAGGGCCGATGAGGGGGGGGGGGAAGCCGGGCCCCTTGCCCCCTTCCGGAATTTTTTCAGGCCCCCCAGCAAGGGTGGACCGGCTAAACAGGGCCGACGAGGGGGAGGGGGGAGCCGGGCCCCCTTCTGGACCGCCGGGCCCCGGTAATTTGTACCGGCTTCCCCCCCCTCTCGTCAGCCCTGGGGGGATGGGAAAGGGGTTGGGGTGAGGTGGTGGGGCCGGGTGGGAGGGAGGGAGGAGAGGGTGTTCCTCACCCTGCCCTAGAGTTTAGGACTGTTTGCCAACCACAGAAACGCTCATGGCATTTCTGTTCAACCACAGACCACTTCCCCCCCACCCAGCCTGCTCCACCCTGTCCGGCATGGTGCCCCAGCAAAGGGGTGGAGACTGTTCTCCATGATCACTGCTGGGCCGCTGGGTGCTAAACTGGGGTTCAGAGGCTGACAATCTGGGCCTGAAGGGGGGAGGGGTGGATGCTGCTGCAGTTGGCTGTGCCTGAGGGGGAGAGGGTGACACTGAGACTCCTTGGGCTGAGGGTGGGGTGGGGTGGGGTGGGAGGCTGAGACCAACTCTCCCCATTCCCCACCTGCTCAGCCCAGCACCCACATCCACTGCCTGGGTCCCCATCCCCCCCTCCGGTGGGGCTGGTTGCCATGACAATGGGCTATTGTTGGAGCTGGTTGCAGCCTGGGGCTCCCCCCACCCCATGAATGGGCGTCAGGGGCTGGACTAACCCACTGGCCCCTGCCCCCTCCTGGGACTGCCCTGTCCATGGCTGAGCAACATAGGGCCCAGCAAACCCCCCTCCCCCGGCTGTGTGTGCCCCTCAGTGTGGGGGGAGGGGAGAGTTCCAGTCACCCCACCTCCTTTGCTCTATTACCCCCCAATCGCCCCGCACATTAGCTTATGCACATGAGACTAGGGGGAGAAGCTGGGGGTCCCCAGAGCTGCCCCCTCCCAGAGTAAGTGGTGCATATGGAATTGGTGGGGGCTGCTCCCCGCTTCGCTTTGAGCCCCCCCCTCCCCAGTGGCACTGGGTGAGGGCAGCGCACCCGGCACAGGAGGGGTTAAGAATTCTGCAGAGGCACCTGCGATCTCTGGCTCTCCGGGGGGGCGAGCAACCATCGGCGTGAACGAAGGGTGTGTGCGCCCCTGCCCAGCCCCCCCGGCCCGCCCCTGTGCCTGCTGCGGCCCCCCGCCCGCTGAGACCCCCGCCCAGCCCCCTGGCCTGGGGCGCCCCCCAGCTGCGGGGCAGGCGGCCCGGCCGGGGCGCTCCATGCGGCGGGCGGAGCAGGCGGCGTTTGGACCCGCACGACCCTCCCCGAGCCGGCAGCGGGAGGAAGTCGGGGCGGGGAGGGGGGGTGATAAGGAGACACAAGCCGCATTGTGCAGCCCGGCCGCGTTTGAATATCGCCCAGCGCAGGAGCAGAGCGGAGCCGGGTGAGCCGCGCGGGGGGGACCCGGGCCTGCCCCTCTAGGGGGCGCCGGCCCCGGGGCGGGGGGCTGGCTGCTCAGGGGCCGGGGAGCGGGACAGCGCCTGCCCCTCTAGGGGGCGCCGGCCCCGATCGGCCGCAGGGCCCCAGGGAGTGAAAGTCACTCCCACCTGTGCGACGAGTTTACTGGGGCTCAGCCCCGTGTCTCTAGCCGGACGGCCCCGGTCACATCGATTTCCACCCCTCACCCCATCACACCGACCCCCCTTCACACCATCCCCCTGCCCCTGCCCTATCACACCGACCCTCCTGCCCCCTGCACGCCACCCTTCCTGCCCACTTCACCCATCACACCAGCCTTGTCACAATGCTCCCCCTGCCCCGGCACACCCCCGCCCACTCCCCCCATCACGCCACCCCCTCCCCTGCCCCCGTCACATCAGCCGCCTGCCACTATCACACCAACACCTGGCGCCCTGGCTGGTGGGGGAAGGGACTGCACTTCCCTGTCTCCCCCCCCCCACACACACACACACAAGGGAGGCACATGGGGGCTCTCCCTGCTGCCACCCCCACTTTGGGGATGGCTGGGGGCTGCTGAGCTGGCACTGCCCTGGGTTATAATCCCCACTTAATTGGGGGGGCTGAATGGGGTTGAAAGGGTGGTGGGTGCACTGGGGGGCATAATGGGTGGCTAATGGAGGGCTCTAAAGGCAGTGATGGGGGCAGGGAGCAGGTGCCTCAGAGCCAGATCTTAGTGGTCCTGACTGAAGAGTGGGGCCCACATCACTGGGATGGGGTGACCCCCCGCTGTATTGTAGCTAATAAAAGCTCAGAGGCCTGGCTGAGATACAGGAAGAGGATAAAAAAAGTCCTTGTCCCCCATGCAGCTGGGACCCACAGCCCAGGGGTGTGTGTGGGTGCCAACAGGCTGTGCAATGATGGGGTTTCATTTTGTGTTCAGCATGGTTGTGCCTGTGTGCGCACAGTACACTATGGGCCAGGTGTGTGCACTGCGGTATAGTGCACGCAGCATGGCCGTGTGTGTGTGTCTGTGTGTGCACAGTACACTATGGGCCAGGTGTGTGCAGTGCGGTATCGCGTGCAGCAGAGCTGTGTCTTGGCAAAGCTTTATGCCACACACAGTGTGATAGTGCGTGTGCGTGCAGTGCGACTGTGTGTTTATGCTGCATACAGTGTGTACAATGTGTGTGTGGTGGCATGTGTTTATCCCAGAGATGACTGTGAGGCAACTGACATTTGGCAACACTGTATTTTGATTGATATTTTGCAACATGGCTGGTGCCTATGTGAGAGACATGCAGTTAGTAGGAGGTGCTGTGCAAACAAACAGCCAGATGGAAAAGAGGGACCGTCCCCCCAAACGCCTTTCGTTCAGTCCTCCCCCCTCAGCTCACTCACTCATTGTTGCTTCTATTCCTCTTCTAACTAACCATGAACAAAAAGCTGCCTAAAAATAACACCGCAAGAAACCCCAACCCTCAATTTACAGCGTGGTAAGTTGCACACACAAAAGCTTGTCTTAAAAGATTAATAATAATCTTGTCTTACTACAGAGCAATTACACAAAGGGATCCCTTGCCTGATGCTGAGATGCAGACAACTCTGGGGTGGGACGTGGGGGCTGTTTATACAGGGAGCCCTTGCCTGGTGCTGAAATGCAGCCACTTCTGGGGAGGTGCTGTTTATGCAGGGATTTACAACACAGATCTAAACCCATTCCCATTGGATCCCAGATTTGGATGGCACCTTGCGCACCAGGCCCCTGATTCCCCCCCGATTGCTAATCCATCAGGAGCCGTTCCCTAGATTCCAGCTCCGCACACAGTGCAGCTCGAATTCCCGAGATGTGAGCCCTTGTCTAAATTAATCTCTCAGCCTGAGTCATTGTGGCCGGATTCCTGGGTCCTTCATCTCTCTCCAAACATTCCTTGGCTCTGGATCTGACCCAATCCCCTGTTGTCACGTTTAACCCTCAGATACCTTTACCGGAGGGATAGAGCCTGGGAACTTGATTTCCACCTAGGATCACCCCCTCTTTACAACCCCCCAACCAAAGAGCAGACAGCCCCCCCGCCTCTCCTCACCCTCCAAGCGATGTTACTATGCAAAAGGCCACTTATAAATTCCATCCCGGTCCTTTAACAGCCACAGGGCTCAGAATAGCTCAGCAGGCCCCAGCTGCAGGGGCTGCTCCTTCAGGCTTTGTGCAAGGTCAGAAGAACTTGGGGCTGGGTTCCAGGATGCCTGGGTTCTGTCCCCAGCTCTGGGTGGAGAGCAGCGTCTAGTGGGGAGAGCAGGGGGGCTGGGTAGCCAGGACTCCTGGGTTCTATTTCCCCACTCTGTGATCACGGGCTAATCTCTCTGCTGCAGGTTTTCCTGCTGGGATGTTGTGAGGTTGCACATGCTTTGTGTTTTTAGGGTCAAAGTGGGAGGCTGTAACTTAGAGGGGGAAGGCCCATGTCTCATTCCCCGCAGCCAGCCAGTCTCCCCACCCCGGAACCGAATCGGAGCCCGTGCTCCCTGGAGGGGAAAGGCCCCATGTCCCATACTTCTACACTCCCAGGGGCAAAGCAGGGCCCGTCTCTGACCCGGGCCAAGGCAGGAAGCCAGGATGGAGGAAACATTTTGCAACTTTACCCGAAATTCTCTAGCTGTTTTGTTTTGCAACAAACTCTCCCTCCCCCAGTGTTCACAGCGTCAGGGCGAAGGGAACAGAAACATCCTAGATCCTGGACGGCCTCCCTTGGCTGATCTCTGCAACTACCCCTCTGGGCAGCGCTGACCCCAGTGCACCTCAGACTCAGGCAAGTGATCTCTGTAGAAACAGCTCCCCTGCCCCAGAGGTGGCTGCATCTCATAAGAGTTACAACTCTAGCCCCATCTCCTCTTTCAGTGGCAGGTTCTCGCCAGGGATCCCTGATCTTAGGGGGCCACTGACACATTGCCCCTGAGCCGGGCAGCACTTGTCTGCGGTGGGACTCCAGGCTGGCAGAGGGGGAGCTGGCCGGCACAGGAGGAGCAGAGATGAGCGACACGCTGGACCTGGACAAGGGCTGTACGGTTGAGGAGCTGCTGCAGGGCTGCATTGAGGCCTTTGGTAATGTGCTGGGGGGAGCTGTTATTTAGGAGCATGTGTGGGGAGAAGGGGTTGTTGGTGCAGGTGGCTGTAAGGGTGAGGTGGAGTGTGAGCCTGGGGAGGTGGCATATGGAGGGCTGGGGCTGCCCAAGGGGCTGGGGTCAGGCTGTGGCTTTGCGGTTTTCTTCAACCTATAGGGTCAATTGTCATGACCCCTACAGGGCGCTGTGCTGCAGGGAGTGGGGCGGGGACTCAGCCAGTGGCGCTCTCCCCCTTGTAATCAGTGCTGACCCCAGTGAGGGGCTGGGGGTGCTGTGCTGTGGGGAGCAGGGTGGGGGCTCAGCAGGGGGGCGCTCTCTGCTCCCAGTCAGTACTGACCCCAGTGCCCCGGTGAGGGGCTAGGGGGCGCTGTGCTGCAGGGAGCAGGGTAAGTACGGGTTGCTGAGTGGTGTGTGTGTCGGGGGGTCTCTCTGTGGCTACGTCCACATGGTGAGCGGCAGCCACGCAGCGCGTCTCGGAGCCTGGGGCAACAGATGCAGGATTCTAGGGCTCGTGCCCTGGGGCTAAGAATAGCTGTGTAGACACTGTGACCTGGGCTGGAGACCCCCGCCCCCAGGCTGCACAGCCCGAGCCACAATGTCCACACAGCGATGCCTGCCCAGCAATGTCTGCAAGTCTGCGACTCGAGCTCTGAGCCTCACTGCCAAAGGCTGTGCAGATGTAATCTGAGTGGGTTGTGGGGGTCAACAGGGGGTGCCGAGTCGGGGAGGGGATCACTGGGGTCTCTGGGTTGGGGACGGAGCGGCTCTATGTATTTTGCTGCCCCAAGCACGGCAGTCAGGCGGCTTTCGGCGGCATGCCTGCGGGAGGTCTGCCGGTCCCGCGCCTTCGGCGTACAGCCTGACTGCCGCCCTCACGGTGACCGGCAGGGCGCCCCTCGCGGCTTGCCGCCCCAGGCACACGCTTGCTGCGCTGGTGCCTGGAGCCGCCTCTGCTTGGGGAGTCAGTAGGGGTCTCTGAGTGGGTTGGGTTGTAGGGGGTCTCTGTGTGGGCGGGTTGAAGGGTTGTGGGGGATCTCTGAGTGGGGTGGGGATCTCTGAGCAGAGTGGGGGGTTGTGGGGGTTTCTGAGCAGGGTGGGGTCTCTGAGTAGCGTGTGGGGTTGTGGGGGTGGGGTCTCTGAGTAGTGTTGGGGGTTTCTGAGTGGGGTGGAGGAGTCTCTGAGCAGATTGAGAGTCTGTAGGGGGTCTCTGAGCGAGGTGGGGGGTTGCGGGGGGTCTCTGAGCAGGGTGGGAGGTTGCAGGGGGTCTTTGAGTAGTGGGGGGGTCTGAGGGGGTGGGTGGTTGTGGGATCTCTGAACAGGGTGGGGAGTTGCAGGGCGGGTCTCTGAGCAGGGTGGGGGCTTGCGGGATCTCTGAGTGGGGTGGGTGGTTGCGGGAGGTCTCTGAGCGGGGTCGGGGGTTGCGGGATCTCTGAACAGGGTGGGGAGTTGCAGGGCGGGTCCCTGAGCAGGGTGGGGGCTTGCGGGATCTCTGAGCAGGGTGGGTGGTTGCGGGAGGTCTCTGAGCGGGGTCGGGGGTTGCGGGATCTCTGAGCAGGGCCTACTCTGTCTTGCAGACGATGAGGGGAAGGTGCGGGACCCCCAGCTGGTGCGAATGTTCCTGATGATGCATCCCTGGTACATCCCCTCCTCCCAGCTGGCCGCCAAGCTGCTGCACATATATCCTTGTGAGCCCTCCACCCCCCTTCCTGCACCTCCTTCCCTCATTCACCCCCCCACCTGCCTTGGAACACCCTACTGCCCCCCTTTCCCTCCTGGGCACCCCCTCCCTTCACAAAGCACATATCCCTGGCTGGTGAGGACAGAGCTGGCTTATTCTTCTAGCTGGCTGTCTCCCCGGCTGGGGCTCACCAGGGGACCCCTGCAGGACCTGGGGGTCCACATACATTTCAACAACACCTCAGAACAACAGGGAGGAATTGGTTGTGCATATGAAGGCAGAAGGCAATCTGGGTGAAAGTGACCCTGAAACGACACCATTTAATGACTCTAAGGAAAGGAAGGAGTGGGGGCAGCAGGATCAGGACAATGGGCTTCAAAAAATGGACTTCAACAGATAGAGAACTGCGAAGGGAAGACACGAAAAGGCCAAGGTGGCTCCCTCTGGAGCTCTTTAACAATCTTAAAAGCAAGGAAGTATCCCTCAAAAAGTGCAAATGTGGACAGGAGGAGCACAGAAGAATTGCACCAGCAGGTAGGGGCAGGGACGGCTCTAGCATTTTTGCTGCCCCAAGCAGTAAAAAAAAAAAAAAAAAGGCGCGATCGCGATCGGCAGGAATCCGGCGGCAGCTCTAACGCCGCTTCTTCTACGGTGGCAATTCGGCGGCAGGTCCTTCGCTCCGAGAGGGAGTGATGGCCCCACCGCCGAATTGCCGCAGAACTGCCGGATGTGCCGCCCCCCTCTTCATTGGCTGCCCCAGGCACCTGCTTGCTATGCTGGTGCCTGGAGCTGGCCCTGGGTAGGGACAAAATCTGAGAGGCTAAGGCACAAAATGAGCTACAGAAAGGCAGTCGGAAGAGGTTCTTTAAAAACATTGGGAGCAAGAGAAAGCTGAAGGAAAGTGCAGGTCCACTACTTCCTGAAGAAGGCGAGCTAATTGATGGCATCAAGAAAGCTAGGGGGATTAATGCCTATTTTGCTTCAGTCGTCACTAAAATGGTTAATGGTGACAGGTACTCAGCACAATGAATATTAACAACAAGGGGGGAGGAACGCAGGCCAGATAGGGAAAGAGCAAGTTAAGAGTATTTAGAGAAGTTCAATCTATTCAAGTTGGCAGGGTCTGGTGCAATTCACCCTCGGATACTTAAGGAAGGAACTGAAACAATCCGGGAGCTGTTAGCGATTGTCTTTGAGAAATGGAGGACGGATGAGGTCTTTGGGGACTGGAGAAGGGCAGACGTAGCACCTGTCTCTAAACGGGGGAACTAAGAGGACCCTGGGGATTATAGACCAGGCAGCCTAACTTCCATACTTGGCAAGATACCGGAACAAATTATTGAACAATCAGTTTGTAAGTCCCTGGAGGATACTAGGGTTATAAGAAATAGCCAGCATGGGTTTGTCAAGAGCAAATCCTGCCAAACCAGCCTAATATCCTTCTTTGACAGGGTTACTGGCCTAGTGGCTGGGGGGAAGCAGTAGACATGATAGATCTTGATTTTAGTAACGCTTTTGACCCAGTCTCCCATTCTCATAAGCAGACTAGGGAAATATTGTCTAGATGAAATTGCTAGAAGATGGGTGCAGAACTGGTTGAAAGCTGCTCTTTGAGGACAGTCTATCAGTGGTTCTCTGTCAAACTGGGAGGATGTATCGAGTGGAGTCCCAGAGGGGTTAGTTCTGGATCTGGGGCTAGTCAATATTTTCATTAATGACTTGGATGATGCAGTGCAGAGTAGGTTTATAAAACTGGCAGATGACACTAAGCTGAGGGGGTTGTGAGCACTTTGGAGGACAGGATTAGAATTCAAAATGACCTTGAGAAATTGGAGAATTGAAAGAAGAAGATGAAATTCAATAAAGACAAGTGCAAAGGACTGCACTGAGGAAGGAGAAATCACAAAACGGGGAAAGACTGGCTAGGTGATAGTCCTCTTGAAAAGGATCTAGGGGTTGGCTCACCAAGGGAATCTAAGCCAACAGCATGATGCCATTGTGGAAAAGGCTGTTATCGTCTGGGCTGTGTTAATGGGAGAGGCGTGTGTAAGACACCGGAGATGTTACTCGGCACTGGGGAGGCCTCAGGTGGAGTACAGCATGCAGGTCTGGGTGCCAGGCTTTAGGAGAGCTGTGGAGAAATTGGAGAGCATTCAGAGGAGAGCAACAAAAATGATAAAAGGTCTAAAAACCTGCCCTGGGAGGAAAGGCTAAAAAGCTGGGCATGTTTAGGCTTGAGAAAAGACGGGGGAGGGAGACACCTGCTAACAGTCTTCCAATATGTTCAGGACTGTTCTGAAGAGGACTGTGGTCAGCTGTTCTCCACGTCCACTGGAGGTAGGACCAGATGTCACGGGCTTAATCTGCAGCAAGGGAGAAGTAGGTTAGCTTTTAGGAAACACTTTCTCAGGCTAGTTAAGCTCTGGAACAGGCTGCCGGGGGAGGCTGCGGACTCCCCATCACTGGAGGTGGTAAGAACAGGCTGGACAAACACCTGTCAGGGATGCTCTGGGTTTGCTTGGCCCTGCCTCAGCGCGGGGGTCTGGACTCGGTGACCTCTGGAGGTCCCTTCCAGCCCCACATTGCTGTGTTTCTAGAACACTGACTCCTCCCAGCCTGGTCCAAGGGCCCTAAATCCATGGCCCAGCTCCACCCCCAACTCCTCCCCCTTCCCCCAGTCTCCCGTGCCTGCAATGTGGAATTCACCTTAACTCTGCCCTTGCACCTACCAAGAGTCTCGTAGCTCAGAAAGCAGCTCCCTGCAGGTGAAAACCTGCCACCTGGTGAGGTGAGTCTGGAGGAGCCCCACATTTCTGGGCAGCATTCTCAAACCTCAGGGGCAGAGCTGGCCCCAGTGCGGCATTCAAGGGCACAGTGCTGCAGGGAGCAGCAGGGGACTCAACATAGGGCATCTTTCCACCGGGTGAGGGATCCCTATATAAACAGCCCCCGCACCCCACCCCAGAGGCGGCTGCATCTCAGTGCTGGGTGAGTGATCCCTGTATAAACAGTCCCCGCACCCCACCCCTGAGGCGGCTGCATCTCAGTGCTGGGTGAGGGATCCCTCTATAAACAGTCCCCGCACCCCACCCCAGAGGCGGCTGCCTCTCAGTGCTGGGCGAGAGATCCCTGTATAAACAGTCCCCGCACCCCACCCCAGAGGCGGCTGCATCTCAGTGCTGGGTGAGGGATCCCTGTACAAACAGTCCCTGCACCCCACCCCAGAGTCGGCTGTGTTCCGGGTGTTGGCTGTCGTTACTCCTCCCCCCCCCCCCCCAGGTACTGGATCTCAGCATTCCCGGCGGAGTTTGATTTGAACCCGGAGCTAGCAGAGCAGATCAAGGAGCTAAAGGAGGTTCTGGGCCGCGAGGGGAACCGGCGCCACAGCAACCTCATCGACATTGAGAATGTGTATGTGGTGGGGGTTGGAGCATGGGGAGTTGGGGGGATCTGAGGGGGCGTGGGGATGGGGTCGAGGTGGTGGGGAGCTGGGGGAATGGGAGGGTCAGGGATAGGGGTGAGATATCTCAGAGCAGCTGTCACCCCAACAGCACCCTGTGTGTGAGCAGGGGGCCTGTATGGGCTGAGGAGGACTGAGGAGCAGGTGTGAGCTGGGGGATAAACGTGTGCACAGGGGTGTTCCAGTGCATGCTTGTGAGTGTGTCTGTGTGTGTGCACTGTGCATGTGTGTGTGGGAGTGCATGGGGCATGTTTGTGTGGGCATGAGTGGGACATGCACATGGGAGTGCCCAGGACATGTGTGTGCATGTGGTGTGTGTGTGTGTGTGTGTGAGTGCACGAGGCGTGTGTCTGCACATGGTGTGTGTGTGTGAGTGCACGAGATGTGTGTCTGCACATGGTGCATGTGCATGGTGTGTGTGTGTGCGTGTGCATGGTGTGTGTGTGGGAGTGCATGAGGCGTGTGTTTACACATGGCGTGTGTGCGTGTGCATGGTGTGTGTGTGGGAGTACACGAGGTGTGTGTGCGTGTGCATGGTGTGTGTGTGGGAGTGCATGAGGCGTGTGTTTGCACATGGCGTGTGTGCGTGTGCACGGGGTGTGGGAGCACGCAGGGGTCTCTGGGCTGTGCATGCGTGTGCAGGAAGAGCGTGTGCCAGCGGTTTGGGTGCAAAGACTGGCTTGGCACTGACATACTCCCCCTGGCTGTGCCCCCCCCCCAGCCCTACCTACAAGTGGAAGCGCCAAGTGACCCAGCGCAACCCGGTGGCCCCGAAGAAACGCAAGATGTCGCTGCTCTTTGACCACCTGGAGTCCTCCGAGCTGGCGGAGCATCTCACCTACCTGGAGTACCGCTCCTTCTGCAAGATCCTGGTGCGGGGTGGAAACGCTGCGGCAGCCAGGGGGGGCTGCCAAGGGGCTGGGGAGGCTGCTGGGGGTGGAGGGCTGCTTTGGGAATGACCTTTCCTCCCCCCAAGGGGCAGGCACTTCCCCACCCTCTATGTCCGTGGGGCAGGCACTGAAACCCCATGCTCCCCCATGGGGCAGGCACTGCCACACCCCCTATGTTCCCCCCTCCTGTGGAGCAGGCCCTGACGCCTTGTTTCCATCCCAGTTCCAGGACTATCACAGCTTCGTCATGCACGGCTGCACTGTGGACAACCCCATCCTGGAGCGGTTCATCACCCTTTTCAACAGCGTCTCACAATGGGTGCAGCTCATGGTGCTGAGCAAGCCGACCGCCCAGCAGCGGGCGCAGGTCATCACCCGCTTCATCCTGGTGGCGCAGGTGAGGGGCCCCTCAATCCTGACCCGCAGCCCCCTGCTGGCCCATTGTACGCTGAGCCCCAGCTGGGCTCCAGGTGTGAATGTCCCCCAGGCCCCACTCCTCCGTCCTTGGAACTAATCCAACCTCTCTCTCCCACACTGATCTCCACCGTCCCTCGGCTGGATCCCCTCCGGCTGGCCATCCCTGCAGAGACTCCTGCAGCTGCAGAATTTCAACACGCTGATGGCCGTGGTGGGGGGGCTGAGTCACAGCTCCATCTCCCGCCTCAAAGAGACCCACAGCCACGTCAGCTCTGAGACCACCAAGGTACAGGCGCAGGGCCGGGGGGAAGTGGGCTGGGGTCATACTCAAGGGGCTGGGGCAATGCTGGAGGGTGGGATGACAATCAGGCGGTTGGGGTGGGGTTGGGGTCTCGGGGGGGTTTGGGACAGTGTTGGGGGGGTTGGGGCAGTGTTGGGGGGGTCGGGGGAGCTCTGGGGTGGTGTTGGGGGATCGGGAGAGCTCTGGGGCAAGGTTGAGGTCTGGGGTGGTGTTGGGGGGTCGGGAGAGCTCTGGGGTGAGGTAGGGGTCTGGGGCAGTGTTGAGGGGTTGGAGGAGCTCGGGTGGGGTCAGTGGAGCTCTGGGGTGATGTTGGGGGGTTGGGAGAGCTCTGGGGTGAGGTAGGGGTCTACGGCGGTGTTGAGGGGTCAGGGGAGCTCTGGGGTGGTGTTGGGTGAGCTCTGGGGCGAGGTTGGGGGGTCGGGAGAGCTCTGGGGTGAGGCTGGGGGCTTGCTCTGGGCCCAGCCCCTGACACCACCCGCCCCCCCGTCCCTCCCAGCTGTGGGAGTCCATGACGGAGCTGGTGACCTCGCTGGGGAACTACAGCCGCTACCGGCGCCGCCTGGCCGAGTGCGTCGGCTTCCGCTTCCCCATCCTGGGCGTGCACCTCAAGGACCTAGTGGCCGTGCACGTGGCACTGCCCGACTGGCTGGACCGGGCCCACACCCGGGTCAACGGCACCAAGATGCAGCAGCTCTTCGGGATCCTCAACGAGCTGGTGCTGGTGCAGAGCATCAAACCGCCCTTCGAAGCCAACATGGACCTCATCAACCTGCTCACGGTGAGACCCCCGCCCCCTGCACCCCCATTGCACCCCAACTGCACCCCCATAGTACCACCTGCACTCCAACCCCTGAACCTCACTGCACCCCGATTGCATCCCAACTCCCGGACCCCCCACTGCATCCCTCATTACGTCCCAACCTGCAGTGCACTCCCTTGCCCCCTGTATCTCCCTGCACCCTAGACCATCAAACCGCTCTCTGAGGCCAACGCCAACCTTGTCAGGCAGCTCCTGGTGAACCCCCCTGCCCCCACTGTCTGATGGGCTGTGCTCCCCCAGGTGTCGCTGGATCAGTACCAGACGGAGGAGGAGATCTACCAGCTGTCGCTGCAGAGAGAGCCCCGTGGCAAGTCGGCCGTGAGTGCGTGTGTGAGTGCACAACGCTGTGTGACCTGTGCCCCGTCCCCCCCAGGGCCATGACCCTTCGGTTGCCCCCTGTGGGGAATGGGGGGGAGCAGCAGGCCATGGTGTCTCTGTCCCATCCGGCCCCAGCAGCTGGTTCCCAGGCGCATTTGCAGCTGCCTTCCGCTCTGCTCCCTGGGGGCTGAGCTTCCTGTCCAGAGAGAGGGGGCTGCCGGGTCCCACACGTTCACTAACACCCCCCCAGCTCCAGCCCCTGGGGCCACAACACCAGGCGAGGGATGAACAGCCCCTGCGCTCCACCCCAGAGCTGGTTGCATCTCAGCGCTGGCCAGGGGATCACTCAGATAATATGTCTCTGTATGTCCATCCAGCCATCCAGCCCCACCTCCTGTTCCCCCCCAAGCCGACCGGCTGACATAGACGAGTGGGCCTTGGCTGTGAAACCCAAACCGGACCAGACGCTGGTGCGGACACACATTGAGAAGATGGTAGAGGTGAGAGCAGGGGCCTTGGACACCATGCTCTGAGTTTCTGTGGGTGGGGGGCGCTCTGAGACTGTGTGTTAGGGCAGGGTACCTTGAACTGACCCTCCCAGTCTCTGCTACCCCCTGTAGTCCGTGTGTGTGTGTGGGGGGCCTCTGGGGCTGCATAGAGGGTGGCGTACCCCTAGGGATGACCCTCCCTCCGCTTTCTGCTGCCCCCTGCAGTCCATGTGGCCTGAGGCCGGGAGCAAAGAGGCGGGTGCGGGGCTGGCAGCCCAGGGGGCGCTGCAGCACCCCCCGCACTCCTTGTTCCTGTGCCTGGAGCTGTGTAGGGGGTGGCGTACCCCTAGGGCTGACTCTCCCTCCGCTCTCTGCTGCCCCCTGCAGTCCGTGTTCCGGAATTTCGACGTGGACGGAGACGGCCACATCTCCCAGGAGGAGTTCAAAATCATCCGCAACAACTTCCCCTACCTCTGCAAATTTGGGGACCTGGATGAGAACCAGTGAGTGCACAGGAAGGGGGGACCCCGTGGTCCCCTCACACCAGAAGGAGGGGTGAGGTACTGGGGCCAGGCCTCCTCCTAGAAGCCTCATCCCCCATAATGCTTTCTTGCTTTGTTGGAACCTGGGAGTCCTGACTCCCAGCCCCCAGCTCTACCCCCCTGGCCCTCAGTCCCCGCCCAGAGCCGGGCGCAGACCCTGGGCATCCTGACTCCCAGCTCTACCCCCCTGGCCCTCAGTCCCCGCCCAGAGCCGGGCGCAGACCCGGGCGCCCTGGCTGCCAGCATGACGCCGTGTGCCCCCAGGGATGGCTGCATCAGCCGGGAGGAGATGATCTCGTACTTCATGAAGTCCAGTGCTGCGGTGGACGGGAAGATGGGCTTCATCCACAGCTTCCAGGAGACCACCTTCCTGCACCCTGTGTCCTGCCGTCACTGCAAGAGCCTGGTGAGCCACTGCTGCCCCCCGGGAGGGTGCAGGAGGCTGGTTGCTCTGGGGGCTGCCCTCTGTGGCCCCCCTGTGAGAACACAGGACCCCCAAGCTGCCACCCTCCATAGATTGGGGGGCTTGTTCCACATGGGTGCCCCCTTTTCCCTTCCCCCCATAATGACTGGGGGGGTCAATTCCACGAGGGAAAGTTGCACCTTGCTAGTGGGGCATCCTGCGGCCATGGAGAGGGCAAAAGGGGGGTTAGACCCCTGGGGCAGGGGCAGGGGAGATGACTGAAGAGACACAGACCCCATCTCAGCACACAACAGCTCTCCAGCTTTCCTTGTCCTGGCCTAGTTATTGCAGGACAACCCCTTCACCCAGAGAGGGCCCAGTTAGACTGGGGTAAAGGGACTTCGCTGTTCTCAGAGGATGAGTTCTATGGGGGAAGGCACCTTTATCCTGGGATAACTGTGCAAGGGATCCCTGTATAAGCAGCCCCCGTGCCCCCCCAGAGACAGCTGCATCTCAGCGCCCGGTGAGGGAATCCCTGTATACACAGCCCCCATATCCCACCCCAGAGGCAGCTGCATCTTAGTGCTCAGTGAGGGATCCCTGTATAAACAACCCCCACCCCAGTCAGCTGCATCACAGCAGGGATAAGTGTCCCAGTGTCAGCTCGTCCCCCTCACCAGCATTGGTTGATGCTCGGCTTGTCCGTTCCATGGGAGATCCCGAGAACCGGACACTTGGAATTGGGACAGAAAGCTGAAACGAAATCTTGTGAAATTAGCTCATTTCAACTGTAGCGATTCGACTGCTGGAGTGTAACTGAGCATGCCCCCCGCCCCACCTCGCTGACCCCATCCCCTCACATCTTTCTCCCCAGATACTGGGAATCTACAAACAGGGGTTAAAGTGCCGCTGTGAGTATGGGGGGCATAGGGCGGAGGGGGTTGCCTGGGGAAATTATGGGTTCTTGGGGGGAAGCTGTGGCTGCGCTGTGGGAAAGAGGCTGTGGGTGGCTGTATTCTGGAGATAGGGGTGCATTGGGGGTATATAGGGAGGCGTGGGACCATGGGAGTTGAGCTGTGGGGGAGCTGGGGGTGCTTTGCAGAAGATGGAGCGGTGCTTTGGGGGCACTGGGCCGTGGGGGTGCACCAGGGAACTGGGGAGCTGGGCTGTGGGGGTGCATGGGGGGAGCTGGACTGTGGGGGTGCACCAGGGGAGCTGGGGCTCTGGGGGTGCACCAGGGGAACTGGGGAGCTGGGCTGTGGGGGAGCTGGAAGTGCAGGGGGAATTGGGGAGCTGGGGCCAGGGAGGTGTGTGAGGGACCTGGGCTGCATTAGGGTATATGGGGAGGTGTGGTGTCTTGGGGGGTTGCACCAAGGGGAGCCGCAGGGCCCACCCCCCCTGACCTCCCTTGTTGCCCCCCAGGCTGCGGCGTTAACTGCCACAGGCAGTGCCGGGAGCACCTCTCCCTGGAGTGCCGCAAACGGGCCAAGAGTTTCAGCCTGGCCAGCCCAGCCCATGTCCCTGCCCGCTCCTTCAGCTTCTCACTGCCCCGCCCGGCCTGCAGATCCCCGCGCCACACAGGTATGGCCACCGGGGGCAGCCCCACCCACCTAGCCCAGAGCCGAGGGCGCACCCCAACCCCTCCAGCACTCCCCTACTAGAGCTGGGAGAGAACCCAGGAGACCTGACTCTAGCCCCTCCCCCACTCTCCCCATGGCCCTGGTGTTGTGCCGGAAGCCAGCTTGCAAGCCCGATAACACCTCCTCCATGCGATTTCCTGACCCCGCCGAGGCCTCAGTGCAGGCCCATAATACTGCACCATGCTGCTTCCTGTTTGTGTTGCTGCAGATGGTGCGGAATGGTGCTCTGAGCCCTGGCAGCTATTTTGAGACACCCCCATCATGGGCCCCCGGCAACCAACACATTGTGTTATCCCAGGCTGCTTCCGCACAGGCTTCCTGTCTACACAGCCCCCGCATCCCACCCCAGAGGCAGCTGCATCTCAGCGCTGGGTGAGGGACAGCAGTATAAACAGCACTCACCCCAGGGCCAGCCACATCTCAGCGCCAGGTCAGGGATCCCTGTATAAACAGCACTCCCACCCCCCAGGAGGCTTCATCTCAGCGCTGGGGAGAGGTCCCTATACAAACAGCCCCCATGCCCCACCCCAGAGTCAGCTGTATCTCAGCACCAGAGGAGGGATCCCTGTACAAACAGCCCCCATGCCCTCCCCCAGAGGAGGCTGCATCTCAGGACGGGGGAGGGATCCGTGCTTGTCAAAGTGCATTGGGAGTACTGGCCATGGTGAATCCTAGCTGAGTGGCTCCCCCGTGTGGTGGGAGTGTGGGCTGCTCCGTTGGGGTTGCAGCCGCAAAGAGCTGTGTGTGTCTCTGCAGAGATCCGCGAGGAGGAGGTCCAGGATGTGGAGGACGGGGTTTTCGACGTCCATTTATAAAGACAAACACGTAAGAGCTGCAGGGAAGGGAAGGGGGCTTAGTACAGTGGTTCTCAAAGTTTTGTCACGGTGACCACTTTCACACAGCAAGCCTCTGAGTGCGACCCCCCTTATCCATTAAACACACATTTTTATATATGTAACACCATTCTAAATGCTGGAGGCAAAGCAGGGTTTGGGGTGGAGGCTGACAGCTCACGACCCCCCCATGTAATAACCTCGTGACCCCCTGAGGGGTCCTGACCCCAGTTTAAGAACCCCTGGCCAAGTGGGTAGGGGGGGGGGGCAGGGCTCGAGGGTTTTGTTCTGGGCTCTGAGAGGGGAGTGGGCTGTAGTGGTTAGAGCTAGACTGACCCCTCTGCTCTGTGTGTTTTAGGGTCTGCTCTTCCTCACCAGCTGTGGCTCTTCCTCCCACTCCTCCCATGCTGGGATCTTCTGTCCCCCCAAATCTGCCAGCTGACTTCCCGGCTCCCCCACTGTGGGGTGACACAGAGACGAGGCAAAGGGCGTCTGAGGAGAGGGCGTAGGGCAAGGGGGAGAGACAGCCCTTCCAGTGGGTGCAGAAGCTGCTCTGGGGGCAATTGGATGGGTCCTTTACTGGTTGAGGGGGCGGGGAGGTGGCTGCATGTCAGGACTCCTGGGTTCTATTAATGGGGGATGGAGACATGAGTTAACGTGGGGAGGGGGTTGTGAAATTAGTAAGATCTCGCCTGACGTCCCTTAAACACATCCTCATGCGCTCCAGCATCAGGGTCCAGTGTGGGTCCATGGGGGGCGGGGGGTATCCCGCCTGCCCTGCAGGGAAGAGGAGGTTGCCCGGGGGCTGATGCATGTGGCTGATGATGGAGGGGGAATGCAGGGGGTTTGTTTGGGAGCGGGAGGGTGGGGTGTGGGTCACAGTCAGGACACCCCCCTTCCCCTGTGAGCCCAGCTGTACAGATTCCTTGCTGTGTATATTTGTACCTAACAACAGAATTCAGAGATGTAATAAATATAATAAAACCAATGGTCCCAGTTCCCATCTGTCCCCCACTTGGGTCCATCTGTCCATCTCACAACCCCCCCTCCCCCCAGCTCATGTTGGGAGCCCCCTGCCGACCCCAGCCCCATCTCTGCATCTTTCCTGTCCCCTATCAGGGGGTAGCCATGTTCGTCTGTATCCACAAAAACAACAAGGAGTCCAGTGGCACCTTAAAGACTAACAGATTTATTTGGGCATAAGCTTTCGTGGGTAAAAAATCTCACTTCTTCAGATGCATGGAGTGACAATTACAGATGCAGGCATTATATAATGACAGATGAAGAGAAGGGAGTTACCTCACAAGTGGAGAACCAGTGTTGACAGGCCTTCTGGAGCTGAGGGATGGCTGGGAGGGGAATGGGGTCTCGTGGTTAGAGGGCGGGGCTGGGGGTCAGGACTCCTGGGTTCTATTCCCAGATGTAGGAGGGAGCCCTGCTGTCTGTCCCTGGAAGATTCTAGGGGAGGGAGCCCATTGCTAAGCTGGAGGCTTAATGTGTTACTGGCTGAGGGAGGGGTCAGGGGTTGGGTCCCCCTCCCTCTCTGCTGAAGCCCGTGTCTGTGTATCTGTTGCCTTTGCTGGATGAAGTGAGACTTACGCTGTGTGTGTCCTTGTTGTGCCTAGTGGAGGAACGAGACTGTGTCCCTGTCACTCCCTGCTGGAGGGAAGGAGCCCTGCTCAGTGGAGTCGTGTGTCCCCGGTGCCCCCTGCTGGCAGGGTGAGCCCTGCTGTGTGTCAGTGCAAAAGCGGGAGCATTGCCCACCCCATCCCCCCCAGCGCCTGTTCCCAGACGCCTGCCCCTCTACCATGCCTGGTTATTTGTGTCGCAGTGACATGGGAAGAGGAAATCGCTCTGATAAATACGTCAATAACAGACAGATCATCCTGGCCGAATCCGCCCCGGAGTCAGCACATTCCGCGCCAGCCAGCTAGTGCTTCACCCAGGAGACAGACATTTCTGTAATGCCCCAGCCCAGCCTCGCCTCAAAGAAATGGCTAGCAGGGTGCTGAACAAAGGAGATGCAGCTGCCTCTGGGGTGGGGGCTGTTTATATAGGGATCCCCTTCCTGGTGCTGAGATGCAGCTGCCTCTGAGGTGGAGCACAGGGGCTGTTTATACAGGGATCCCCCTCCTGGTGCTGAGATGCAGCTTACTCTGGGGTGGGGCATCTCTTTATACAGAGCCCAGACACCAGAATAGAGGTGGGGGGAAGCAAATCTGTTGCATGATTATATTTTTTTTCCCCTAACGTTGCTTGTCAAATCACACGCGAGACTAAATAAATAAATAAATAAACCACTATTGATTTTGCCCGGGTGACAGATTATATTTATCATTCTGTATTGCACATGTCACAGCTGCTGTCATACCGGCCTCAAATTAGGAGCTGGGCCTTAATATGCTGCCACAACCCCCCGCCCCGCCCCCCACAACCCAACACATTCTCCCCCACCCCCCCATCTGAAAAGACAATGTTAATGGAACAATCTGGTCTCTGCAAATAGATTTTTGTTGCCTTTATCTATATATTTATTTCCAAGGGCGTGTGCCTGGCTTGGGAGCACTGAGGGTGCCGCAAATTGGACTGGCATTCTTGGCCCTGGCACCTGCCCAGGACTCGAGGGTTGAAACCACAGCTTTGTGGGGAGAGGGGGGGTTGCCCCAGGAATTGTAATGCCTAGGGCGGGTTAGACCATCAGTTTTAGTTCTCATCCAAAGCCAGCACCCATTGCAGCACTGCGCCCTCTAGCACCGCGCTGAGGCACTGGGGTCAGCACGGGCTGCGAGGGGAGAGCGCCCCCACCGAGGCCCCCGCCCTGCTCCCTGCTGCACAGACCTTGCTTGCACAGCAGGGCATGTTTTTCTGCTGCAGGACGCCTGGGTCCCCAACCTGACTGAGAGGGGCATTATGGAAAGTGATTAATATCCTTGCTACAGCTGATGGATGAGCCGGGAGGGCGGGGGAGGCAGCAGCTCCCAGTTGGCCAATAGGACCTGTTCCCAGGCGGGCCAGATCCATATAGCAGCAAAGTCACTGGAGTCCTCTGCAAGAGCCACAGGATGCGGGGGAGGCTTGGGCGGGGATAAAAATCACTTTACACCCATAAGTGAGATGCTCCAGGGAGCCCTGGCTGCAGGGTGAGAATCCCGGCTACTCCAGCCCCAGCCTCTCCCAGCAGGGGCTGCTTTGGGCAGCACTGTGTGTGTTAGGTCTGTCTCCTTGCGCGGTTCATTTCTGGCCCCAGTGGCGAGGGTCCATGCGGGGTGTGTGTGTGTGTCTCCCCGCCACTTGCAATGCCAGGGGTGGTGTCCACCGCACTCCCCAGCATCTGACATGGTGTCAATTTCTGAACTGTTATGTGAGCTGCCAGTTCATTGCTCCCCTGCCCCCCCGCCAAAAAAAAACCTGTTCAAGCCTGGCTCCCAGTACAGCCTCCTCACTTGGTACACAGGGGGTGCGTCACCTTTGCCACACGTGTCGGGGGGGGGGGGGGGGGGGGGGGGGCTGAGGTGGCCACCTGCCGCAAATCATCTGCCTGCTAAGCTGACCCTGTGGAGGCTGCCTGTAGAGCTCATCCTCTGCTCGTGGGAGGGAGGCTGCTCCCCAGATGCACTTGCAGCCTCTGCATTGAAACAGGAAAACAGATGCAGGGTGTTGCAGTACCAGACTACACCACTAGGGGGTGCTGCAGTACCTGCCAAAAAGGTACATGGGATGCTGCAGACCCATCCTCCAACACCAGGAGATGCTGCAGTACCTTCCAGTATATACCCAGGGATGGTAGGGTACCAGCCCCCAAATGCAAGGGGACACTGTAATACCAGCTACAAAAATACTGCAGGTCACCAGAGTATCAGCCACAAAAAAATAGGACCTGCTACAGTAGCAGTCAAAGCTACTCAGTCCCAAAGCAGAGCCAGCCTAAAAATACTAGAGGCTGATGCTACAGTATCATGTAACTATACTATAGCGTTAGAGGCCCAGGAAAAATGCTGCAGTACCATCCAGGAATACTAATGAGTGCTTGAGTACCTGCCTAAAAATTGTGGCGCTGCTACATTAGCTGGTGCTGTTGCAAGGCCACCAGACGTAGTCAGGGATGCTAGCGCAGCGCTGAAAAATACGGAATTATGCTAGAAAGTAACCCACAAATATACTCAGGTACCAGCCTCTATTATTAGGGGATACTGCAGTGCTATTCAAAAACACCAGGCGGTACTAGTGTAGTAATCAAAACCCTACTAGCTGAGGGAATATATCCCTCAACACTCAAGCTGCACCCGTGTCATCTGACAAATATGAGGCTAGTCTAAAGTAGCAACAAAAAAATACTAGGACACACTAGCTGCAAAAACTCAGTAATGCAATAGCAGGAACTAACACTTCTCGGGGCTGCTACAGTCTAATTTGATATACCAGGGAATGCCAACCTACCAGCCTAAAAATGGGGGGAGAGGCCTGCAGTGTCAACTAAAAATACTGAGGGAGCCCACACTTCCCCAGCTGTAAAATGAGAGTAATTCTGCCATTCTCCCTGCCTTTATCTGTGTAGCTGTTGAGCTCTTGGGGACAGTGACTGTCTCTCACTGTGCGTCTGTGTAGCACCGGGGGCCTCCCTCTCCATCAGGGGCTGTGCAGAGCCTGGTACAATGAGGTCTTTTGTCACTACCATAATGGTCTCTCCCAGCAGGGGGCGCTGTGGGGAGCGGGGCAGGAGCACTGGCTGTGGGGGCAGCACCTGGCTGCTCCATTTAAGGATGTGGAGAGGTTAGGAAGGAGGGGGAGTTGTTCCCCAAATCTGGGGCAGCCAAGAAATTGAATTATGAAAGGCATTGATTGGGAATATGGATCGCAGAGACAGATAAGTGCTGTCTGGTATTAACCAGGCAGGTAAACACGAGCCACTGCCTCCCCTGTAAGCGGATTAGACACAGAAATCAGACGTGACCTTTAAACTGCACCCTGTCAATGCTCTCACCCGGCTCTGGGTAGGGAGTAGGAGCTGGTGGCTGTGAGTCAGGACTCCTGGGTTCTGTCCATGGCCCTGGGCGGTGACGCTGCCCCTGGAAAGCCAAACAGTGCCAATTGAGACTCCTGCCTTATTGCTCCCTGATCTCAGACCCAGACTTGTTTTACAGGGGATGGGACAAGTAGCATCACAGTGGAACCAGATAGGAGTGGTGCTCTCCTTGTGGGAAAAAGCCCCATGTCCCATTCCCGCTCCCCCCCCCCCCCCCCCAGGCAGCCAGTCCTCCCCACCCTGGGGCTAGATAAGAGCCAGTGTCCCCTAGAGAGGACAGGCCCCAAGACCCATTCCCTGCCCCCAGACTCCCCCAGTCCTCCCACCCTGGGGATTGCAGCTGGCGCCCCCTACAGGGGAAAGGCTGAGTTTGTACTGGGAGTCTCAGCTGTGGGTAGATAAATAAAACCCTCTGAACTCTCTCTCTCTAACCCACCCACTGCCCCCCTCACGCTCTCTCCTGGGAGACGGACCAGTAGCGAGGGAACGAGACAATGAAATGGAAAGAATGAGCCGGCTCAGCCCTGTAGTGAATCCACCAGGCAATTAACCAGCGGCGGCTCCCATGGCATCAGCTTGGCTGAGCCTGCCGCACCCAGGCTGGGGAAGGGCTATGATGGGGTGGCAGGGGTATTGTTATCCTTGTCCCTAGAGACGCGCACAATGGGATTCCCCATTCCCTCCCCTGATTGCTTCCTGCAGCACCTGGTGGCCGTCTGGCTTGTGGAATGGCTCTGAGGCCCAAGGGGGGCAGGGTTCTGCCAAGTTACCAGGATGGGGCTGAGATAGAGGACAGCTACTAGCCGGGCTCACAATTCAGTATGAATACAAATTAGAAACCAATGAGCATTAATAGCGAACAATAATTCATCCTTAAGTACTGGCCCATGTCCCATCCTCCGCCCCCTCAGCCAACCAGCTCCCACATCCTGGGGCCAGATCGGAGCTGGTGCCCCCTAGAGGGAAAGGGTCTATGTCCCATTCCCCATCCTCTTGAGCCAGCCACGCTCACAGCCCTGGGACCCTGTCCTTGAGTCACTCAATCTGGGTTTACCACCAAACTCAAATATTATTGTAACCTTGGTAATGGCTGATAAATTTGGTATATTTGCAGAGCCCAGAGTCCAAGAACGGGGGTGGGGGGAAGGCGGTTCATAGACACAGAACTAAAGCCCAACAAGGAAGTATGATTGCAAGACTGGATATGGGGTCCAGTGGTTAGAGGGTGGCGGGCTGGAAGTCAGGACTCCTGGGCCCTATTCCATATCTGGGTGGAGAGTGAGTCTAGTGGAAAAGACTGAGGTGGGGAATGGGAGACTGGATGCCTAGGTTCTGCCCCTAACGCTGGGAGGAGAATAGGGTGTGGTGGTTATAGGGGGTGGGTAGGGCTGGAAATCAGGACTCCTGGGTTCTAGCCTAGCTCTAGGAGGGGAGTAGGGTGTAGTGGTTAGAGTAGGGGTGGGGTGGGAAATCAGGACTCCTGGGTTCTAGCCCAGCTCAGGGAGAAGAGTAGGGTGTAGTGGGTTAGAGTGCAGGGTGGAAGGCTGTGATCTGTTACTTCATGTTCCTGGTTTGGACTCTTTTGGGATCACACTTTCCAGGTTTCTCTTCAGCCCTGTGGGCTAGGACCTGGCGTCTTTGTTGTAAGCCAAACCTGAGACTCTTCTTATCACATGACTCCAGCAGCTGGGAGCTTCACCAAATCAGCAAACATTGGCAGACTTAGCACCTGTGGGAGTCAGTTCCCAGCTCTGGGCCCCAGCTCTAGTGGGTTGGAACAGGGGAGGGGGACGCCTGGACTCCTGGGCTTCCCCCGGGGCAGGGTGGGGCGAGTGACAGTGCTTAGTGGGTGAAAGAAGCATGGGGGAATTATCAAAATTTGGGAGCAGAAGCTTTAGTAAAATGGCACTTAAAGATCAACCCAGCTTGATTTTTAAATCTTTTATTTTTGGGGGGAGGGGCAGGTCTGTGACCCTTTGTGACCCCTCCTCCCACATTAAGCATTGTTCAGTGGGTTACAATAGGGGAATCAGAACTCCTGGGTCCCATTCTCAGCTGGGGGAGGGGAGTTTAGGGGCTGGGGCAGGGGTGTATGTGGAGAGAGCCAGGAAGGACTCCTAGGCCCTGCTCCTAGGGAGTGAGGCGGAGTGGAGAAAGCCCGGATTCCGTTACCCCTGGGCGGGGAGGTAGTGCATCTTAGGCGAGGTGTCTGTAGGGAACCCTTCTGGGAGTGCCGCTCTGTCTGCCTGGGATGGGGCAGCTGGGACTTGCTGGGCACAGGCTCTGCCAAGGGCATTGGCGGCTGCTGATGCCCTGGCACTGGGGCCTGCTTTGCCCTGTTGGCTGTGGGGGCGCGTGGATGTGCTTGTAACCTCCGACTGAGAACTTTGGACCTGCTGATGCAACCCCTGGAGCGGCACCGCGAGGCTGAAGTGGGCCAGCGCCAGCCACTGCCGGACAGGACCCGCCCAGCCGGGCGGAGTGGGGGCCAGCAAGGTGAGGTGGAGTGATGCTCTGTTGGCTAGTGGCTGGGGAGGCAGAAGGGGGCCTGGTGGGTAAGGGATTGGTGGGGGACTCGGGACAATGGGGTTCGGTTCCTGGCTCTGCTGCAGATGCCCTGTGTGACATGGGGCAAGTCACATCATTGTTCTGTGTCTCAGTTTCCCTGTCAGTCAGACAGGGAGAAGAATCCTTCCTGCGTCTGGCCTGCGAGCCGATCGGGCAGGGCCTGGATTTCGCTGTGTGTCGGTGCAGCGCCAGCACTGTGGGCAGCCCTGACCTTGGTCATGGGGGCTGTGCAGCATCTGGTGCAGCGAGGCTCCAGATCTTGGCTGGTTGGGGGGCTGTGCGCCACCTGGCATGGTTGTGAGGGGCCCCGTCTTGGACAGGGGTCTGTGCAGTTCTTGGCACAACAGGGCACCCAAACATGGTCGGGAAGGTCTGCAAGGCACCCGGAGTGATGAAGGATCACAGCGTGGCACAATGAGGGGTCTGTGGGGGGGTCTGTGTGATGAGAGGGCCAGGACGGGCGGGGTCTCAGCAGCACCCGGTGCAATGAGGGGGCTGCGGAGGTCTGTGCCGTGGGAGCTGTGTGTGTATGTGTGGCACCCAGTGCGATGCGGGGGCCAGGGGTGTGTGTGTGGTGCCTGGTGCGACAAGGACCCCACACCCAGAGCCGTCTGCTGGCACCAGGCTGATACCGACGTGTTCAGGGGAGAGAGAAAGGCCCCCAGGTTTTTTCTTTACATTGTGTTGCCCAATAACGACTGAGAACGATGGAGTTTACTGTTTTGCCCTTGACCGCTGCTGTGTTCCAGCAGCCTGCTGTGCTCGCAGGCCTGGGCAGGGGGCAATGGTGGGGGATTGGCAATGCAGCGCCCGACAGGGGAGTGTGCGTGCGCCTGCGATAACAGCACAGTGCTGCGGAGCCCCCTGCAGGGGGTGCTGATGGGGCGATAGCCAGGCTCCCTCTGTGTGCCAGACAAGGCTGTTACCAGAGTGTCCCGTGAGGGTGATGGGGTGTGGGCTGGAGCCTAGGGAAGGCTCAGATGGGGGTCGGTGCTAAGGGGGGACTATTCCAACTCCTTCTGTGCATACAGTATTTGAGGGGGGAAATTCAGATTCGCCCTGCCCCGTGTGTGGTAACAGTGCAGGGCTGGGGGCACCCTGCAGGGGGTGCTATGCTCCTGTTTTGGAGGCAGTGCAGAGCCAAGCAATGCCCTGAGGCAGCATGTCCAGGGCCTTGGCAGACGCAGCCCTGGGGCCCACAGGCGAGGGATGAGAGCTCCATTAATATTTAACCAGCAGAGTGGGGGCTGGGGGGTGGCAGACAGACAGGGACATGAGGCATCGAAAGGTGAAAAAACCAATGCCTGCCAGCCAAGTCTGCAGCCCACCAACACCCCCAGGAAAGAGACAGGAAAGATCAGAGAACCCTGGGCTGCGGGGTCTGTGCGTCAGCCAGCGGCCAGAGCTGCGTGGGCAACCGCTCTTGCGTGAGCAGGTGGGAGCGGTATTGGGATGCAGGGTTGTGGCACAGTACAAGTAAACACTACTGCTCGCAGCAGTAGGGAGGGGTATTATGGGAGAGGGAGTAGCGTTAACAAGGCTGTTTCTGTCTAGATGGGGCAATTTACCAGCATTATTGTACTGGTCTAGTTATATTGGATTAACTCCCTGTGTGGACGCTCTCATTTGGAATAAAATGGCCTGACTCCAGTTTAGCTTTAAGGCTTGTTTATGAATGCACTTGTGGCTGATGAAACTCCATAGGTGGATCTCTGTCTCCAGACCTAGAGCATCCACACCCGGAATGAATCGGGAATGGCCAATCTGCTTTAAATTCGCCACCTCCCTGATGCCAGATTAATTATCTACCCTTGAAAAAGCACAACTCTGAATTCAAGCCACTTTTATTCCAAATGAGAGTGTCCACACAGAGCCTTAATCTGGATGAACTCATCCAATTTATAGTCACCCCTTCAGTTTTTCCAGATTATTTTTCCTTGGAGACGGTGCGTTGGTGATGTTTGTAGGAAGGGGTGTTAGTAATAGGTAGCGTTGTAAGGCATATCCTAGTAGGCGGATTAGCAATCTATACTAGTAAATGGAGTAAGCAGTGGGCAGTGTTAGTAAGTGGTATTAGTAGTTGGTGGGTAGTAGTAATTGTAGTATTAGTGAGGAGCATTAGCAGGCATAGATAGCATTAGTAAGTGATCCCTGTATAAACACCTGTCACGTCCCACCCCAGAGGCAGCTGCATCTCAGCACCGGGGGAGGGAGTGCTGAATAAATGCAGGAGGCAGTGTTCGTGTTTACAGGGCGTGCCATGTTCCTGGTGCTGGGCATCGAGTGGAAGAGATGCCGCGTGGAATGAAGCTGTGTGAAGAGATCCCTTCGGCTGACTGCTTGGGCTGCTTCCCACGGCCTGGCCTGGCCCAGCTTTGCCTTCCCTGGCTCTTGTGTCCTCTGGGCTGTTTTCTCCTATTCTCGTTCATTCATTCTCCTCGTTGCTCTCCTGCATTTCCATCCGTTCGCTTGTTTGTTCTTTCTTCAGCCTTCACGTTCTGTCCGTTTGCTCATTCTTCAGGCTGGTTTTCTTTTTCCGCTTTCTAGCTTTCCAGCTGTCTCTGGCGGTGATTCTAGCTATCTGTCCTCCATGTTCCTCCATGTGCTTTCATTCCATCCCCCTCATTCCAGCTCCACTCCTCTGTCTCACTCCCTCCTTCCCCCAAGGCCCATGATAACCACACAGCTGCTTTTCCTCTCACCCCGTAGCCCTGTGCTCCCACCATCCTCGACCGGTAGCTGGGCACCCTGGGCCCTGCGGAGGGCACTATATGGCTCTTATCATGCATGCACTTCTCTGAATGTACCAGTCTGAGGATGAATCCCCGCCACACACACACGCTATGCCCTGGTGGGGGGTGAGGTCAGGGCAGGACCCCCTAGACGTGCCGTGGCTTGGATTCCTAACGAGGTCTTGTCTGTAACCCTCTGACCCGCTTGTCACACTGGATCTGAGATCTCAGCTCTGACAAACACAGACTTTTCTGCTTTGTCTTTTTTTTTTCCAATGTTTTCTGCAATGTTATGAATGTACAGGAATCAGCTCAATTGTCTGGACTTCTCGAGTAAATCAGTCATTATTTATACAGGAATCCCTTGTGCTGTACTGAAATGAGGCCGCCTCTGGGGTGGGGCGCAGAGGCTGTTTACACAAGGATCCCTTGCCCATGCTGAGATGGTGCTGCCTCTGGGGTGGGGCATAGCATCTCTTACAATGTGTAACAATGCTGCTCAGCAGTTTAAGACAGGAAGTATCTTGCATCCAATTGAAGAGCAGAGAATATTCAGAGAGTCAGACTGGCATCCCTGGCACCTGCCCAGGACTCGAGGTTTCAAACCACAGCTTTGTGGGGAGGGGGAGTTGCCCCAGGAATTGTAATGCCTAGGGCGGGTTAGACCATCAGTTTTAGTTCTCATCCAAAAGCCAGCACCCATTGCAGCATTGTGCCCTCTAGCACCGCGCTGAGGTCAGCACAGGCTGCAAGGGGAGAGCACCCCACTGGGGCCCCCACCCTGCTCCACAGTCCTTGCTTGCACAGCAGGGCATTTCTTTCTCTTGCAGGATACCTACCTATCTATCTATCTCATAGAGCTGGAAGGGACCCTGAAAGGTCATCAAGTCCAGGACTAAGTACTGATTTTTGCCCCAGATCCCTAAGTGGCCCCCTCAAAGATTGAACTCACAACCCCGGGTTTAGCAGGCCAATGCTCAAACCACTGAGCTATCCCACCCAGGAGTGCCACCAGCTTTTCCGCCACCCTAGGGTGACGGAAGGTCCCGCCCCCGAAATACCGCCCCCGACAGAGGCGGCGGAAGGTCCCACCCCCAAAATACCGCTGACGACCGGGGCGGCTGGCGCCCCCCAAATCTTAGTGCCCTAGGCGACCGCCTAGGTCGCCTAATGGGTTGCGCTGGCCCTGATCCCATCCCCCAGGATGCCTGGGTCCCCAACCTGACTGTGAGGTGGCAGGGCTCTGCAGGGTCCCCACAGTTCTCAGTGAAGAGTGGGGGAGGCGGCTGCTCAGGATTGGCCCATAGGGCGTGTTTCCAGGAGGGACAGATCCATTTAGCAGCAAAGCCATTGGAGTCAGTGAGAGCAGGAGCCACAGGATGTGGGGGGGCTTAGGAGGGGATAATAATCACTTTACACTCATAAATGAGATGCTCCAGGGAGCATGGCTGTGGGGGGAGAATCCTGGCTACTCCAGCCCTGGCCTCTCCCAGCAGGGGGCGCTGTGGGGAGCGAGGCAGGAGCGTCATTTAGGACCTGCCGTGCCCCACCCTAGGGGTGTCTGTGTCTCAGGCTGGCAGCAGCTGGGGAGGTGCTGCCCTGGGGCAGTTCATACCAGTCTGAAGAGGGATTCTGCCCAGGGATCACTCTCCTCTCTCCCTCCATCTTCTCTGTGCCTGTCTCATTCCCTCCCTCTGCCCTGGGGGAGGCTCCAAGCTGCAGCCCATGCTCTGTTGTCGAGATACCCCCCTCCCTGGTTCTGCATTCACTGATTTAATTGCTTCTGCCATGCAAGGGCAGGAAAGGTCGCTCAGCCCCCTCCCCCGCCTCCCCTAGCAGCCGAGTGTGCTCCAGGGCTGCTAAGCAACCAGTGGCTGCTCCATGCCCAGCCTAAGGGGGGGGGGGGGCTGGCACCACAAGGCAGCCCTCCTCTGCCATGCGGGGGGGGGGCTGTAGTGGGGCACAGGAGGCAGCAGCACAGTGCCCCGGCCTACCTCCTTGCTGGGGAGGATGCAGTGGGGCCTGGAGGGGGTGAGGCTGTGGCACAGCACACCCTGGGTCTGCAACGGGGCCTGTGGGGGAGCAGCATGGCACCCCCATCCCATCGCTGGAGGGCTGCAACGGGGCCCGGGGGGGAGCAGACTTCCTGCTCCGAGCCATCAGAGCTAATTGCACAGTGAGCTGGTCCTGGGCACGCAGCCCTTGGCACTGCTGGGGATGGGCTACTGGGCATGAGTCAGTCTGGTGAGTAACTGGTTCTCTGGGTGCTCGTCTCACATCCTGCAGATGGGGGGTGGCTTGGAGGGCAGACAAGCCCCTAGCAGCTTGGGCACTGACCATCAGCTGCACAGTATCTGCATGCAAGGATTGGTCTGTGTGTGCCCCTCCCGGGACTGCTCACTCCTGACCCGCAGCCCCTTGCTATCCCAGCCCTGGGCTCCCCCTCCAGTTCTGCTAGTGCCCCCCTCAGTCCTGACCCACAGTCCCCTGCTAGCCCAGCCCTGGGCTCCCCCCCAGCATTGCTGGTGTCCCCCAGTCCTGACCCGCAGCCCCCTGCTAGCCCAGCCCTGGGCTCCCCCCTCTCCCCCTCCTCCCCCAGCATTGCTGGTGCCCTTCACTCCTGACCTGCAGTCCCCTGCTACCCAGCCCTGGTCTCCTACTCAGCAGACAGTCTGTTGTTGTGTGTGGTGTGTGATGGTTTTGCAAAGAAGCTGGCTGGGGGCAAAGGGGGGGCATTGTCTCGGGGCTGCCCATGCTCCGCTCCTGCTCTCTGATTCGTTGGATTCCAGGGTGAAGGTTACCCCAGGGCTCCCCACGGAGCCCCTTTTCCCAGCAGAGCTAGTCTCGAAGGTGTCCCAGGACAAATGACCCCCATCCGCCCTCAGCCATTAGCTGCGAGGGGCTCCTGACCCCCTAGGCCGATGCTTCTTCTGTGGGGTTGGGGGTGGGGTGACTCCATTCACAGCCCTTCGGGGCCCTGTGTGTGGAACGAATACGTTAGGTCTCAGCCTGGCAGCTGGCACGACCCCCCCATCATTCGGGCTAGGCGAGGGGTGAACGGACCCCAGGGAGAGGTCCCTGTGGGCGGGAGGAGGAGTGGTGCAGTGCGGGGGGATGGGTCAGTGTTGGGGGAAGGGGGTGGGGGAGGTGGAGGGCAGGGGAGAGGGTGGCTGTGTTCGTGTGATGGGGTGGAGGAGTGGGGAGGCTCTGTGGGAGTTCGGGGATGTGAGGGGGCTGTGTGTGGGGCAGGGAGGCTGGAGGGACCTCACCTGTGGGGCCTGCTGAGCTGGCACTGTCACCCCTCCTCCCACGCTGAACACATTGCACTGTATGAGAGGAATAAAGCCTAGAAGCTAACAGAGCATATGGGGCTGGATTGGAGCCGTCTCTGGCTCGTGTTTCGTTCCCTGCACCCCTGACCCAGCCGGACCCCTGCCCTGGTGCCGGATCAGAGCTGGCGCCCCATAGAGGGGAAAGGCCCCATCTGTGTCCCATTCCCCGCCCATGCCCCCTGCTCTTCTGTTCTATCCCTGGCCCACAGGCCTTTGGTTGGGGGATGGCTTGGCCGGGCCCAGGTGCTTGTGGTCTTGGGTTGTTATCAGCAAGTGGGGGATGGGATGGTCTCACTCTGACCTTTCTAGGTCACGCTGGGGGTTCCTCTTAGCCCTGCAGTCAGCGCTTTCCTCCCCCCCCCCCCCCCCCCACCGGCCCTGTGCTGCCCCTCAGTCCTGGCCCCAGGACATGCTCCACACAGAGCTGTGGGGAGCAGGGCAGGAGCTGGCTGGGGGTGGGGGGGAGCTCCCGTCTATTCCCGGCCTCGCCCAGTAGGGGGCACTGTGAGGAGTGGGGCAGGTGGTGAAGCAGCGAGTGCAGCAGGGGAGATGATGGCAGGGAGTGTTTGAAGTCTCCCAAGGCAGTGGCCAGTCCTCGGGGCCCAGCTGTGGGTTCATTGCCCATAATGGAGTCCCCACTTGGAATCCATCTCCGCAGTGGCTGCTCCTTTAATTTGAAGTGTGGCTTAAAAGAAATTGCAAATAGAGGTGCGAATGGGGGTGGGTCTCTTGGGGGCTGGGGAATCACCTTCTCTCCCCCAGCCTTTGCTTCAAACCAGAGCGCCTGGGCGGGTAACCCTGAGCACGCAGCCGGCTGCAGTTGTCCCCGCTGGGCAGCGTGTGGCATGGGTCCACAGCCAGTGTGAGCTCCCACTTTTAGATCTGGGCGGTTCCCTGGTTCAGTCCCGGTGCCTGGGCCAAGAGGCTGGCCAAGGCATGTGCAGCAGGGATGGGAGACCTACAGGAAGGCATGTGTGGGGCTCAGTGAGGGGTGCTTTCCCTTTGCAGTCAGTGCTGGCCCCAGTGTGGTGCTAGGGGAGTTGGGATGTCGGTAGGGGGCGCTCTCCCCCACAGTCAGTGCTGGCCCCAGTGCTGCGGGGAGCTGGGGAGTCAGTAGGGGGTGTTTTCCTCTCACAGTCAGCCCCAGGGGGCGCTGTGGTGCAGGGAGCAGGCTGGGGGCTCAGTAGGGGCACTCTCCCCTCACGTCCATGCTCCAGTGTGGTGCTAAGGGGGCTGTGCAGCTGGGGGCTCACATGAGACATAAAGCCAACTGCTGTAACCACTAGATCTCCACCCCTCCCAGCCTTGGGATAGAGTCCTGACTTCCAGACCCTCCCAAGACTCCCCTCCCTGCCCCTTGCGGAGCTGGGAACCCAGGAGTCCTGACTCCCAGCCCTGCTCTAATTGCAAGACCCACTCCCCTTCCATGCTACAGACATGCAAGAAGCCAGCGAGAGCTAGGAGCCAGGACTCCTGGGTACTCTCCTTGGCTCTGGGAGGGGCGTGGGGTCAGGACTCCTGGGTTCTATCCCAGATCTCGGAGGATGTCCAGGGGTCCCTAAGGGGGGGAGCATGGAGCTCTCTCTGTGTGTGGAGCAGGGCAGAGATTTATCTGACTGTACAGATCCTTTGGGGGCTTCCATTGTGGCCCCTGAATGGGCTGCGACCCTGCCCCCCCATGCTCCCCACCCTGCCTGCAGTGGGTGAGCGATGGTGTCAGTTCCTGGCCAGGTTCCCGGCCATCAGTAGCACATTAGTGCTGCCTGCCGCTGTAATGCAAATGACAAGCAGGGGGGTCCATCTGTCTGGGCTGACGGCGGGGGTGCAGAAGGGGGCTGAGCGGAGCAGTGTGGTCAAAGCAAGCTCAGTCTGAGGGCTGCTGGAGAAGTAGCTGAGGGGTGGGAGAGTGGAACTAGGGGTGCTCTGCTGCAGGGTGGGGTGGGGTGGGAGGCTCAGCAGGGGGCCCTGTGCTGCAGGGAACAGGGAGGGATCAGTAGGGGGTGCTGTATGCAGAGAGTGGGGACAGAGTCAGTAGGGGGCGCTGTGCTGTGGGGGGCATGGGCTCGGTAGAGGGCGCTGTGCGAGGGAGGGGGCTAAGCAGGGGGCGCTGTGGTGCAGGGAGGGGGAGGGGGCTAAGCAGGGGGCGCTGTGGTGTAGGGAGCGGGCTGGGGGCTCAGTAAGGGCACTCTCCCCTCACGTCCATGCCGGCCCCACTGTAACAGCACTTTATGTTACTTGGTACATTCTCAAAGGGCTGCAGCAGCATCTCACCTGTCATTGACTGTATCTGTTTGTGCCCTTAAATCCCGTTCCCTCCTGGGGCCCGGGCTGGTTGATGAGCAGAATGGAAGGAAAGTCTGATAATTTACTGCCTCTCAGGACACCTGGGTTCTATTCCTGGTTCTGCCATTGACCTTGGGCAAGGCCCTCCCCTCTGGACAGGCCATCCAGCCCAATATCTCTCCCACCCCCTCCCTGTCCCACCTCAGACCAATGGGCCCATCTAGCACGAGTCCCTTCCCCCACTGGTGCCTCGGTTTCCCTTCCCACTCTCTGTCCATTCAACTGTAAGCTTGTTGGGGCAGGGATGGTCACCAATCTGACCTCCCACAGAACCCAGGAGTCCTGACTCCCAGCCACCCCCTTCTGTAACTCCTTGACCCCACTCCCGTTCCCACTTGAGAGGGATGCAGGAAATCTAGGTCCCTGTCCCCTAGAGTTTGCAAATGTATCACCCCCATTTTATCATGTGTGTGTTTGGGGGGGAATTGTTCAAGTGGTGGACAGATGCAGCATTGCAAAACTGGGGTCCTGGCTCCCACCCACTAGGCCAGGCTGCCCCAGCATTGCAATAATGGAGTCCTGGCTCCCAGTTCTGTACTCCACCCACTAGGCCAGGCTGCCCCGGCATTGCAATAATGGAGTCCTGGCTCCCAGTTCTGTACTGCACCCACTAGGCCAGGCTGCCCCAGCATTGCAATAATAGAGTCCTGGCTCCCAGTTCTGTANGGGAGTTCGGGGATGTGAGGGGGCTGTGTGTGGGGCAGGGAGGCTGGAGGGACCTCACCTGTGGGGCCTGCTGAGCTGGCACTGTCACCCCTCCTCCCACGCTGAACACATTGCACTGTATGAGAGGAATAAAGCCTAGAAGCTAACAGAGCATATGGGGCTGGATTGGAGCCGTCTCTGGCTCGTGTTTCGTTCCCTGCACCCCTGACCCAGCCGGACCCCTGCCCTGGTGCCGGATCAGAGCTGGCGCCCCATAGAGGGGAAAGGCCCCATCTGTGTCCCATTCCCCGCCCATGCCCCCTGCTCTTCTGTTCTATCCCTGGCCCACAGGCCTTTGGTTGGGGGATGGCTTGGCCGGGCCCAGGTGCTTGTGGTCTTGGGTTGTTATCAGCAAGTGGGGGATGGGATGGTCTCACTCTGACCTTTCTAGGTCACGCTGGGGGTTCCTCTTAGCCCTGCAGTCAGCGCTTTCCTCCCCCCCCCCCCGCCCCCACCGGCCCTGTGCTGCCCCTCAGTCCTGGCCCCAGGACATGCTCCACACAGAGCTGTGGGGAGCAGGGCAGGAGCTGGCTGGGGGTGGGGGGGAGCTCCCGTCTATTCCCGGCCTCGCCCAGTAGGGGGCACTGTGAGGAGTGGGGCAGGTGGTGAAGCAGCGAGTGCAGCAGGGGAGATGATGGCAGGGAGTGTTTGAAGTCTCCCAAGGCAGTGGCCAGTCCTCGGGGCCCAGCTGTGGGTTCATTGCCCATAATGGAGTCCCCACTTGGAATCCATCTCCGCAGTGGCTGCTCCTTTAATTTGAAGTGTGGCTTAAAAGAAATTGCAAATAGAGGTGCGAATGGGGGTGGGTCTCTTGGGGGCTGGGGAATCACCTTCTCTCCCCCAGCCTTTGCTTCAAACCAGAGCGCCTGGGCGGGTAACCCTGAGCACGCAGCCGGCTGCAGTTGTCCCCGCTGGGCAGCGTGTGGCATGGGTCCACAGCCAGTGTGAGCTCCCACTTTTAGATCTGGGCGGTTCCCTGGTTCAGTCCCGGTGCCTGGGCCAAGAGGCTGGCCAAGGCATGTGCAGCAGGGATGGGAGACCTACAGGAAGGCATGTGTGGGGCTCAGTGAGGGGTGCTTTCCCTTTGCAGTCAGTGCTGGCCCCAGTGTGGTGCTAGGGGAGTTGGGATGTCGGTAGGGGGCGCTCTCCCCCACAGTCAGTGCTGGCCCCAGTGCTGCGGGGAGCTGGGGAGTCAGTAGGGGGTGTTTTCCTCTCACAGTCAGCCCCAGGGGGCGCTGTGGTGCAGGGAGCAGGCTGGGGGCTCAGTAGGGGCACTCTCCCCTCACGTCCATGCTCCAGTGTGGTGCTAAGGGGGCTGTGCAGCTGGGGGCTCACATGAGACATAAAGCCAACTGCTGTAACCACTAGATCTCCACCCCTCCCAGCCTTGGGATAGAGTCCTGACTTCCAGACCCTCCCAAGACTCCCCTCCCTGCCCCTTGCGGAGCTGGGAACCCAGGAGTCCTGACTCCCAGCCCTGCTCTAATTGCAAGACCCACTCCCCTTCCATGCTACAGACATGCAAGAAGCCAGCGAGAGCTAGGAGCCAGGACTCCTGGGTACTCTCCTTGGCTCTGGGAGGGGCGTGGGGTCAGGACTCCTGGGTTCTATCCCAGATCTCGGAGGATGTCCAGGGGTCCCTAAGGGGGGGAGCATGGAGCTCTCTCTGTGTGTGGAGCAGGGCAGAGATTTATCTGACTGTACAGATCCTTTGGGGGCTTCCATTGTGGCCCCTGAATGGGCTGCGACCCTGCCCCCCCATGCTCCCCACCCTGCCTGCAGTGGGTGAGCGATGGTGTCAGTTCCTGGCCAGGTTCCCGGCCATCAGTAGCACATTAGTGCTGCCTGCCGCTGTAATGCAAATGACAAGCAGGGGGGTCCATCTGTCTGGGCTGACGGCGGGGGTGCAGAAGGGGGCTGAGCGGAGCAGTGTGGTCAAAGCAAGCTCAGTCTGAGGGCTGCTGGAGAAGTAGCTGAGGGGTGGGAGAGTGGAACTAGGGGTGCTCTGCTGCAGGGTGGGGTGGGGTGGGAGGCTCAGCAGGGGGCCCTGTGCTGCAGGGAACAGGGAGGGATCAGTAGGGGGTGCTGTATGCAGAGAGTGGGGACAGAGTCAGTAGGGGGCGCTGTGCTGTGGGGGGCATGGGCTCGGTAGAGGGCGCTGTGCGAGGGAGGGGGCTAAGCAGGGGGCGCTGTGGTGCAGGGAGGGGGAGGGGGCTAAGCAGGGGGCGCTGTGGTGTAGGGAGCGGGCTGGGGGCTCAGTAAGGGCACTCTCCCCTCACGTCCATGCCGGCCCCACTGTAACAGCACTTTATGTTACTTGGTACATTCTCAAAGGGCTGCAGCAGCATCTCACCTGTCATTGACTGTATCTGTTTGTGCCCTTAAATCCCGTTCCCTCCTGGGGCCCGGGCTGGTTGATGAGCAGAATGGAAGGAAAGTCTGATAATTTACTGCCTCTCAGGACACCTGGGTTCTATTCCTGGTTCTGCCATTGACCTTGGGCAAGGCCCTCCCCTCTGGACAGGCCATCCAGCCCAATATCTCTCCCACCCCCTCCCTGTCCCACCTCAGACCAATGGGCCCATCTAGCACGAGTCCCTTCCCCCACTGGTGCCTCGGTTTCCCTTCCCACTCTCTGTCCATTCAACTGTAAGCTTGTTGGGGCAGGGATGGTCACCAATCTGACCTCCCACAGAACCCAGGAGTCCTGACTCCCAGCCACCCCCTTCTGTAACTCCTTGACCCCACTCCCGTTCCCACTTGAGAGGGATGCAGGAAATCTAGGTCCCTGTCCCCTAGAGTTTGCAAATGTATCACCCCCATTTTATCATGTGTGTGTTTGGGGGGGAATTGTTCAAGTGGTGGACAGATGCAGCATTGCAAAACTGGGGTCCTGGCTCCCACCCACTAGGCCAGGCTGCCCCAGCATTGCAATAATGGAGTCCTGGCTCCCAGTTCTGTACTCCACCCACTAGGCCAGGCTGCCCCGGCATTGCAATAATGGAGTCCTGGCTCCCAGCCCCACGCTCCATCCACTAGACCAGGCTGCCCCAGCATTGCAACACCGGGATCTCGGCTCCCAGCCCCCATACTCCACCCACTAGGCCAGGCTGCCCCAGCATTGCAATAATGGAGTCCTGGGTCCCAGCTTTGTACTCCACCCACTAGGCCAGGCTGCCTAACTCTTCATGGCTTGGTCCCTATCCTGGTGCATGGCAGCGGTGGGAGAAATCTGGCTCCCGGGGTGTACAGGGGTGGGTTCCCCAGCCTGGGGCTGTATTTGCTCTGTGCATGCCCCCCACAGTGCCAAATTGCCTGCACAACCCCCCCGCCCCTGCTGGGGAGGGAGGGGCGGCGGCGGGGCGGCGCTGTAGCTGTGGTGCTGATGCTGCCACTCATATTTGCAGGCGGATTGCGGGAGCAGCATCCAGCAGCATCTCTTGTTGCAAGGGAGCCAGGCAGGGAGGGGGGGGCAGAGAGAAGAGGAGGAGGAGGAGGGTCCACCACCTTTCTATTGTCTCCTGCCTTCCTCTGCAGCAGCTGGACGTACGAGGCCCCCCCCTGGAGCAGGTACCGGGATGCTGCGCCCATCGCTGCCCTTGGGGGTGGGGGGCGATGGGAGGGGGTGGGGGTGGGGTACCGCTGCATCCATTTGCACTAGCCTCCCCCCCCCACCCTTTGCAGCCGTGGCAACCGTGGGGGTTTCCATAGCATTGCAAAACAGCAAGGTGGTGGGGATGGGTTGTGGGGGGCATCACTACAAGGGGATGGGGTGTGGTGGAGCTACAGCTGATCCATGCACATTTCAGGGGTGGGGAGCACCCCCTTCTCACCCCGACATCTATTTTAAGGATCTATGTGTGGGGGCTGGGGGTTGCATCGCTGCTGACACAGAGCCGGCAGAGGTGGCATTGGGGTGTGTGGATGGGGGGGGGGCAGCAGGGGAGTCATTGCTGCATTGGGGTGGGGGTGAGGGGATATTGGGGGGGTGTAACGAGGCGAGCTGAGGACATTTTAGCTTTTGCTGCGCTCTCCCGTGGGGGTGGGGACCTGGCAAAATATTTTTTCCCTGGGGCTGTCTTTTATATATTTATTTTACACGGTGTGTGTGTGTGTATGCGCGCGTGTGAACCTTATCTATAAGGTTGAGGTTATCTCTCTGAAGCAAGCAACTGGCATTTGGAGTTGATATCTTTGCATTAGGAGGAACGCTGGCGGATAGATCATCTGAAATGCTGAGTTAAAAAAATACATCTTGCCCAGATGGAGGCAGGGAAGAAAGCAGTGTGAATATTAGCCGTATGTTGGTATTATTCTTTAATTCCAGCATGGTTTGAAGAACAGCACTACTGCTGCGATTAGACTAGGATTAACATATTCGTAAATAGCGATATTCTGCTTCCAGATGAGTCTGGCTGAAGATTGGTGGTTGTTATTAAGGCTTCACGTTATTATTTAATATTAATGGGATGGTTTCATTCGGATTGGAGCAGATCGGGGCTTCCATGAATTGTGCCTCTTGTGTGTGTTTTGTAGTGTTGTTTCTCACACACATACACAACACCCCAAAGCTTATGAAATTACACAGTGTGGGGTGGGGGGCTGGCGGGGGAGATAAAAGCACAATCTGACAAAATGTTGCTGGCATTGGCTCAAAGCTCTGAACCCCTCTTTCCGGAGTTAACTGTAGCGTCTGTATCTTGAAATATTTTGCCGTGGGATGGGGAGCATTTCTCTTAGCAAAGTGGGGGTGGGAGGCTGTGTTGTGCCCTTTAAGGGGAGTTTGTCTGGAGAATGAGAGGAGATTAATTATATTGGAAATGAGCGGAGGGTTCCCAGCAGAAATGAAAGGCATCCTTGGAAACAAGTGGTGGTGTGTGAAGCCCTGTATAAAATCAGATTTTAAAGAAAATTAATCCCCCCACCATGGAAATAGGAGTCAGTTGCCGAGCTCCTGGCTTGCATTTCGCAGTAGGGGCTGTTAGTTAGCGCAGGCTGGCTGTTAGATATCTCTGCTGGCATGTTGCAAACATTTATATTATTAATTTTGTGCGTTAGATTACTCCAGCCCAGCACCTTATCGCTTTTCCAACCCTCTGTCAGACACTATCACAGCATCAGGGGCAACGTACCGCTGCCTTTGGAAGAGGGAGGAATTTTTCCTAGATAAATCAAACAATAGCATCTCAGTTTCCGCGATTTTGTATGTGGCTGGCGCCCAAGGGCCTTTCTCCCACCAAATTAAATGAATGTCTGATTTCTACCCTGAAAATAAGCCCCCACCCGACAAGAGCACCCTGTGTGTGTGTGGGGGGGTATCTACTCAATTCAACTACTCTAATGAATTTTATTAGGAAACCAATGGCAAATCTCCCAGGGTGAATGGCCCAGTTCTGTTGTGTCTGCTCAGCCCAGAACTGGACTGTCAGGGCGAGAGGGAATGATGAATACGGTTCTGAGGGAAATGCGTCTGTGTCTATCCATCTCATGTAGCCATGTATTTACATCCCACACTTATTATGTCTCAGGTGTTTGGCTTTGATTTACAGACACCTGCCACGGTCTTTCACCCCAGGGAATGGACTCCAGGATCGGATACAAATATGCAGCGAGTGTATTTTATAGCTGTCTTTTAATTCTGGCCTCAGCCACACGCCCAGCACTCGCTCTGGGGGGTGGAGGGGAATCCAAGCAGATTTTTAGTGTGGCCCTTTGCCCACGTGAGCAGTTCTCTCTGTCTGGATGCAGAAGCCAGGTGTTGCAGCGGGGTTGTAGGTCAGTAGGTTTGTCCGACCCCCTGCAGCACCCAGGCCCTCTCTCCAGCATGTCCACTCGCTTGGGGGCTGGCTCTGTCCTGCCAAATGATTTTTGGAGACAGGGCGCTGGAAATATTCATATGAAATCAAGTTGGGTGGATCCAGACCCACAGCCTCACCCCTTCTTGCCCCACTGGGGTTGAACTGAGGCTCAGCAGCCATGCAAAGTACAGGAGGGATGGAACCTGAGCCAGATGGGGTTTCCCCACACACCCTGTCCCACTGGCGGTGTTTTACACCCCAAATGCAGCCTGGCCTAGAGGCTAGATCCCTGCTGTGGCACTCAGGATGCTGAGTCCTGCTGCGGGCCTGCTGGGTTACCTGGGGCAAGTCACTGCTTTCCCTGTGCCTCAGTTTCCCCATCCATAGAAGGGAGATGATGACACAGGCCTGCTTTGGAGAGCACTTGGAGATCACTGGATGCAAAGAGCTGGGGGCTCTCAGCCTGCTGCCTATGGAGTCAGAGATTGGGTGGGCCAAGTGGGGTGGTCTCAATGTCAGATGGGGCATATCAGCACTGGTTTAAAACTGGATGAAGCTGGCTGCTGGTCTCGAACTAACGCAATCCGGCCCCCCAACACCGATTTCTCAGGGCCTACGGGAGGTTTCCAGCCTGGATTCATAGACTGAAAGGCCAGAAGGGACCGTTAGATCTTCTCGTCTGCCCTGCTGCGCAACAGGCCAGAGAACCTCACCCCGGCACTGAGCTCAAGCCCTTGTGTTTATCTAAAGCCGTGGTATCAGCCTTTCCAGACAACTGTCCCCCTTGCAGGAGTCTGATTTCTCTCACGTATCCCCAAGCTTCACCTCACTTCAAAACGACTTGCTTACCAAATCAGACATAAAAATACAGAAGTGTCACAGCTCACTGTTACTGAGAAACTGCGTCCTTTTGCATTTTGTCTGTATGAAATTTGAGTTTCTTCTGACTTCGCTAGTGCTTTTTGTGTAGCCTGTTGTAAAACTAGGGAGATATCTAGATGAGTTGATGTACCCCCTGGAAGACCTCAGTGTACCCCCAAGGGTACACAGACCCCTGGTTGAGAACCGCTGGTCTAAAGCATCTTCCAGAATGGCAGCCATCTGGCCTGGAGATGAGAACCTACCCCTGCCCTCAGGGGTTTGTTCCAGCAGTTAATCCCCCTCCCTGTTAAAAACTGGAGCCTTGTTTTTAATTAGAACGTGTCTGGCTTTCCGCTTCCAGCCATTCTTGTGCTGCCTTCCTCGGCGTTAGCGCCTTTACTTCAGCATAGCCTAAGCCCATTCCCGACTGGCCTAAACTAAACCGAACTCCGCCTGGACATCCAGGTGCGAACTGGTGTGCAATTGGGCCCAGACACAGCGCCTGTGAGACAGAGAAGAGAAACTACTGAAAGGTTGATTTCCTCGCCCTCCCTCTCGCGGTGAATAGTTGAGAAGGGTTCTCCTTGGAATATTTCACTCGAGGAGTTTTATCACTTCAGATAAAACAGCCCCACAAAAGCCCTGGAGAGCATTCTCCTTCTGTTGCTTTTCCTTATCATCTCACTACAACGTTCCACCCAGGAGTTCAACTTTCTTTAATTCGCTCCAAATTCTGGCGTGTGTGCCTGCATGTTTATAACCCTGCTCGCTTGGCTATTGCTTTTTCCCTTTTAAATTTCCTTCTGCTGCCCCTTTCCTCCAATTATAAAACAAAAGCCGGGGCTGTGACTAATTGATACATTTGAATGTTGCCGTAGAAGGGAAGAAAACCCCTCCTTCCCCCACGTCTTGTGCAATCTCTCTCCTTGTAGTTAAGGGGTTTGTAATTTCTTTATAATTTTCCTTTCTTTAAAGTGGTGGGCCAGATAAATGTGACGGATAATTTCTTTTCCTGCAGCCAAAAGAAGGAGCAAAAAAATAAATCCCACAGACCCTTTCTGGCCTTAATTCAACAGCTCGCCCTCCCCTCCCCCCAAAAAAGCACCAGATTTAATTTACAGTAGTTTGTGCAAGTATGGATTTGCACCTGATTTTGCAAACTGGATTAAAAAAGTGATCCTTTACTTGTAAAAAACCCCAAACCTTCCCAGTTGTACGCAGCCTTGTAATCCAGCATGATTGCTTTCCTGTGTGCAAGGCTTACTGCCAAAAAAACCTGGTATTTATATGAGTGGCATGCAGATGCTTTGACCAAGATTGGGGCCCTATCATGCCAGGCGCTGCACAGACCCACAGCGAGAGACTGTCCCTGTCCCCAGGAGCTCACAGTCTATTTAGACAAAGAGTGGGAAGGGAAACAGAGGCATGGAGATGGACTTACCCAATGTTGGTGGCAGAGCCGGGAATAGAACCCAGCCTGACTCCCAGCCTCCCCTGCTCTAACCCATCAGACTCCAATCCCCTCTGAGAACCAGGGCTTGAACCCCATCTTTGGAGTCCCCTCAGACCACTGACTTCAGGGGGTTCTGCAGAGCTGGGGCTGGAGTTAATGTAATGACTACTAGTGGCATCAGCTGGCTGATGCCCCAGCGAGTGCCTGGCTCTGCCCTCATCCCCTGTGAAGGAGAGGGACCCAGCTGCTTTGATTCCCCAAGACCTTGGCAGAGTCACTTAAGGACCAACTTAGAGCTGTGCGACCATTTTTGCCCATCTGCATGGCACTGGCAGAGTGTGGAGCCTGTCTGCTCCCATCCTGGTGGCTGAGGGGGCAGTAGGCATTGTGGGCAGGGCTGGGCGAATTGTCCTAGGGTCCATCCTGTGGCTGCACTGATGGGAGAGTGGGGCTTGGGTGTCTCGTGCCCTGGCTGTTCCAGATGGCATGGGGGGCTGTTGCAAGGCAGGCTGGGGGTCAGAGGTCAGGGTTTATTTTAAGGAATTCCCCCAAAAGCAACTTTTTAAGTCATAGTCTGACCTCTGTAGAACCCAGGAGTCCTGGCTCCCAGCCCCCCATCTCTAACCCACTACCCTTCCCGAGTTGGGGATAGAACCCAGGCATCCTGACTCCTAGCTCTCTCTGCTCTAACCCCCTAGGCCCCACCCCCACACACTTTATCTTACTATCCTAGTGCTCAGTCGTGCACCAGGGGGCTGCTCTGGCAAAGTAATGTTATCCTTCCTGGTAAGTGTTAGGGGTCAGGGCCTTAGACTGTGACCTCTTGGGGGCAGTGCATGTCTCTTTACTTCCTATAATATCTGTGTCAATTTACAGTGCTGTGTAAAGCCAGTGTGTTAAACAGCCACCTGCGCTCCACCCCAGAGGCGGCTGCATTTCAGCCCTAAGCAAGGGATCCCTGTATAAACAGCCCCCATGCCCAACCACCCCAGACGTGGCTGAATCTCAGCACTGGGTGGAGGATCCCTGTATGAACAGTCCCCCCGCTGCACCCCAGAGGCAGCTGCATTTCAGCACCCAAATCCCAGTGTTGTTGGGAGCATGGAAGGCAAGGATGGATTCTGATTGTGTGGAATGGAGGGGGAGGCAGAGTCGGGCGCTGTATCGGGGGCAGTTGTAGGGAGGAGTACGGGGGGCCGTGTGCGTGTGTGGGGAATCCCCACTAATTCCATCTGCTGCCTGCAACGGAGCAGTTGCTGGGCTCCGAGTTATTTCAAGGCGGTTAATTACACACGCTGCGTGGATGGAAGAGCTCCTGCTTGCTGCTCAGACACAGCTGATGCGTTGGCGTTTCTCCAGTAATGATTGCACAGGGCAGCTTGAAGATGGGGTGGGGAGTGGAGACTGGGCACACTCGGAGCCTGGCATGGGCCTACCCTGGGGAGACCAGGCATGCTCAGTGCCCGAGCTCTGTGGCTCCGCTCCTCTCCTGTGTCCCATCAGGGTCACAGAGGAGGCCCAGCTGGTAAGCGAGCAGTGGTAAAGCATGCCCCTTCATGTCACCCACAGGTGCCCCTGCTATGCCCTCCCCGCCATCCCCCTTCCCCCTCAACAAGGGAAATTCACCACTCAAAAACTTGGTGACAGCAGAGAATGCAGAGCGATGGTGGCGCTTTCTCTGCCATCTCCCTGTCCCCGCCGGGGACCCGAGGGCCGTGTGAAGAGGGCATGCTCACGGTATGTCCTCGCCCTGACTCACATACCGGTCGGGGGCTGAGCCAGCAGCCTGTGCTGCCTCTTTGCGGCTCCAGACCAGTCACTTGGTCTTAAGCCCCATTCGCTCCTCCTTGCACTGGGACTTCCCTCTGCCCCAGTGCCTGCCCCAGGGGCTGCCTTTTGTGGCCTGATGGACAGGGCTCTACTCCCAGCTCAGCCACGGCCTGCTGGGTGACCTGGGACGAGTCACGCCGCCGCTTTGTGCCTCAGTTTCCCCCCTGTACAATGGGGATAATGAGGCTGACCTCCTTTGTAAAACACTTCAAGACCTAGGGATGAAAGGTGCAGAGCTCGGGCTGATGACGCTGTCGTGGGGCCAGCACACTGTGGGCGCTAACACAGCATTGGGCAGCGATGGGCACTGGGGACCAGCCTGGCTGCATCTCCTGCTGGCCACTGCTCCGGGTTGGTACAGCGACACGGACCGTGCTAGGTGCTGTACAGAACTAACAGGCGGTCCCTGGCCCAGGGAGCCTGCAGTCCGAGGCCTTGCCTATGCTACAAATGTCTGTGGCACAAGCATGATCTCCAACCGACACGTCTGTGCCAGCAAACGCCCCTAGCGCAGAGGCAGCTAGGCTGACGGAGCCAAGCTTTTACCGCTCCAGCTTATTCCACGCAGGGGCTGGGATACGCCATTGTGTGTCGGGCTAAGCTGGGTCCACGCTGGAAGGGCTTTGCCGGTACCATACTGGGGCGGCGCTCCCGGCACGGCACTTCTGGGGTGGACCTGGCCTAAGTGTAAGCCCAGAGACCACAGGTGGAGACAGCTGGACAGGGCAGTGCAATGCGACAGGCCTGGCCAGCGCCGACAGGCCGTGATCTCTGCACACCAGCAGCCTCACCGTGGTCAAATCTTGTGTAGCCACCATGGCTCAAGAGGCGGCTTTGTGGATGCAACAGGGAGCTCGGCCCTGGTGGGTGGGGTGGGGTGGTTGGAAGGCCTAGCGCAGGGAGTGGGAGGAGGGCGCGAAGCTGTTTGTGTCTGTGTCTGTACAGCCCCTGGTGCAATAGGATCCTGGGCAATACAGCCATCAGGACGCATAGAATTGTGCTGGACGAGGGCAAGGTGTGTCCCAGTTCCGCTGCCAGCAGCAGGGGCAGAGTTAAGGCTGCCGTGCAGTGTGGGTGGCATAACTCTTAACCCTCCCATAACCCAGGAAATGGGTCTAGCCGCCCTCCATGCCCAATGGGGACCCTGACCTCGGTCAGGTGTGTGTGTAGCTGTGCAGTGCCCAGAATGACGGGGGCCACAATCTCAGTTGAAGGGGTCTGTGCAGCCCCTGGCACGATGGGGGCCCTGATAGCAGTCACAGGGGCCTGTGTGGTGCCTGGTCCAACAAGGACCCCGATCTTGGTCGGGGTCTGTGCAGCACCTGGCACAACAGGGGCCAGATCTCGGTTGGGGTCCGTGCAGTGCTTGGTGGGATGGGCCCCCCAATTCCTGCTGTGGCTTGTAGGCGCTACCATCAAACGGGAAGCGGTTAAGACGTGCCTTCCTTTCTTCGCCCTGGGGGCTGATCTGGGCTGATCTCGTTACCCTGAAGGCCCGTCTGTCTGATCTGCGATTGCTGGGGGAGCTCAGGGCTGGATTTAAAGGGCTTTCATTAAGAACGTACCCCACCCCTGATACCTTCCCCTCTGCTCCCGTACGTCTGCGCTAACCGGTGATATTTTATTTATTACTGATCCCGGCAGGACAAGCTAAGCCCTAATCTGAGCTGACTGCTGCTAAATTATTGAGAGAGCCTCGTGTGTGTAAATATAAAAACAGGCGTCTCCCCCTTCCACGCCCAGGAGCTGGCCTGGCGGCGCGGGGTGTGTGTGGGGGGATGTGACGCCTTGCTTTGGGCCTTTTATAAGGGCATAAGAGAAGAGGAATTGGTTTAAAGGCAGCGTGGCACAGCGGGGTGGGCAGGGAAGTAGGGTGTAGGACTCCTGGGTTCTATTCCTGGCTCAAGTCCTTTCCCACTCCCCAGCTTTGTCCGTTCAGAGTGGGAGCTCTTGGGGCAGGGGCTCTCTCTCAGTGTGTGTCTGTGCTGCACCTGGCGTGGTGAAGGTCCCAGCTCAGTCATTCGGGGTGTGTGTAGTGCCCAGAACAATGAGGGCCCTGATCCTGATTGGTGTGGGGGCCTGTACAGTGTGAGAGAGGGCCCCAGTTTCAGTTGGGGGGGGTCTGTGGGCACCTGCTTGTGTTGCAATCTCAGTTGGGAGGGGTCAGTCTGTATAGTGCAAGGGGGGCCCCAATCTCAGGCAGGGGGGTCAGTGTGGCACAAGGGGGGTGATCTTGATTGGGGGAGACAGGGTCTGTGTTGAGAGGGGGGCGGGGGCCCAATCTCGGTCAGTTGGAGGAAGGGGTCTGTGCTGAGAGGGGGGAGGGGGCCCAATCTCGGTCAGTTGGAGGAAGGGGTCTGCGCTGAGAGGGGGGAGGGGGCCCGATCTTGGTCGGTGGGGGGAAGGGGTGTATGCTGGGATGGGGGGCGATCTGGGTTGGGGGGAAGGGTCTGTGCTGGGACTGGTGGGGGGCCCGATCTTGGGTGGGGGGAAAGGGAGGGAGATCTGGGTTGGGGGGAAGGGGTCTGTGCTGGGATGGGCTGAGATGTGGGGGGTGATCTCGGTCGGTGGGGGGAAGGGGTCTGTGCTGGGACAGGGGGCCTGATCTCTGTCGGTGAGAGGAAGGGGTCAGTGCTGGGATGGGGAGGGGGGAATCTTGGTCGGTGGGGGGGAGGGGTCTGTGTTGGGGGGGACGATCTCGATTGGTGGGGGGGAAGGGGTCTGTGTTGGGGGGGCGGTCTTGGTCGGTGTGGGGAAGGGGTCTGTGCTGGGACAGGGGTGTGTGTGATCTCTCAGATTCTCTAGGTGCTCTTGTCACGCAGCCTGACTTTTGTGTGTGTCCCCAGAGGGGGGGGGGGGGCAATGGCAGGGGGAGGCCCCCCCGGACAGGGACACACACGCGCGCACACACACAGCTCCCCCCACGCGGCTGAGTCAGTCCTAAATCCTGGGTCCCCCCAGGGAGGACTGGGAAGCGCCGTCTCTGTGACTGACTCAGTCCTGCTGCTAAGATCCACAAATAGGAAGGTGGGAGGGTGGGGGCGGTGTAACAGGGGGATGGGAGTGCAGGGGGCTGCTGTGATGGGGGACTGGTGGGCCATGTCCTGCTAGGGACCAACCAGGCTGAGACCCAGCAAACTTGTCTCATGGATGGGGCGAGGGTGGGGAATGGGTCAGGGTCAGTTCTGAGGCCCTGGGAGATTGGCTGGACAATTCTCTCTTGGTGAACGCGGGGCAGAGAGTGTGTGTGTGTGTGTGTGTGTGTGTGTGTGTGTGTGTGTGTGTGTGTGTGTGTGTGTGTGTGTGTGTGTGAGGAGGGGGTGTGAGGAGGGGGTGTGAAGAGTGTGTGTATGTGAGGTGTGTGTGTGCTTGCATGGGAAGGTGGCCCAGCAACACCCCATGTCTGTTCTGGACCCAGCATGGCCAGGCTGGTGGTAACATGCTTTTGCGGGGTGGCACAGTTCCTCGTTCCCTGAAATGAGGTTTGGTGCCTCTCAGTTGCACCCAGACCTGACTGCTCTGTGTTTGCCCACCAAATGGGCTGTACCCCGGGGGGAGGGGGTGTGGCTCTCCCCACACCCCCATGCCAGGGCACAGGAATGAGATATGGGGGGGGTGAGACAACCCCCCTTCCTTCCCCTTTTCCTTCTGTCTCCCCCCCTCCTGACTCTCCCTGCTTGGGTGCAGTGCCTGGGAGGGGCTAGAAACATGGACCAACTGGGGTGTGAGTGGAGGGCAGGTGCCAGGGAGGGAGGTGCAGGGGGTTGTGAGTCCCAGGCTGGAGAGGGCTAAAGTACAGGGCTCTTAATTGAGGGGAGCAGATTGGAAGATGGGGGAGCACTAGGGAGAGGTGGGGGGTGGGAAATAGCTGAGACAGGGTTTTTTTGATCCGGGGTGGAAATGCCATATCCCAGTGACCCCGGGCAAGGATGGAGTTTTCACAGCCAATCCTTTAATCTCCGGAATTATTGTGACACTTATCAGATTTCCTGGGGTGGGAGGGGAGAGGGGTCTAGTGGGTAAGAGCGGGGAGGGACTGGGAGGCAGGACTCCTGGGTTCTATTCTGAGGTCTGCCATGTAGTCACAAGATCCTCCATAAAATGCAGCCATCTCTGGGGTGTGACTCAGCAGGTTTCTAACAACCACATTGTATGGAGGAATTTTAAGGGCCTGTCAGGGGAGAGTGCCCCTTACTGAGCCCCTGACACCACTCCCTGCAGCACAGCACCCCCTAATGCCACGCTGTGTCAGCACTGATTGGAGGGAGAGTGCCCCCTACTCTGCAGCACAGCGCCCCCTAGTGCCGTGCTGGGGCATTGGGGCCAGCACTGACTGCCGGGGAGAACACTAGCTCTTCCCCCTTGCCCTTGGTGCGGTGGCCCGTGCATGCTGCGTAGGCTGGTGTCTTGGCCTGTGATGGGAGCGATGACAGCTGCTGATTGATCGCCCAGAGCTGCTCCCCCCGCTGTGCCCGCTCCCCCAAGGGACTGCACTGATTAGTATTTATATTTTCTGCCTTTGCTGCAAGCTCTGTCTGTGAGAGTCAAAAGCAATCACCTCCCTGCTTGGAAACCAGCTCTGGGAAGGGAGTGGGGTCTAGTGGTTAGAGCATGGGGGCGTCAGGACTCCTGGATTCTACTCCTGGCGCAGGGCTCTGCCTGCTAGAAGTCACCCCAAGGTTGCAGAGCCACTGGATCCCCCCTCCCCCAGGTGCCAGTCTGGCACCGTGTGCCCTGGCTGCACTGCTAATTCTGGTGCCGCATGGCAGGATCAATTCAAGCTGCCGACCTCAAGCTCCCTGGCTTCCGTTCTCCACCCTGGCTGCGCCATGGGCCTAGGCTTTGCCCAGAACTCTGAGGAGGTATCGTGGCCCTCCCACACTTGGACAGCCATACAGCCCCCCTCCGTGGGCACATACCAGCTCTCAGTTTTGAATCCCCCGAGGGGCAGTGGCTTTGAACCTGGGTGGCTGGGCTCATGGCCAGATGCAACCCACGGGGTGCCAGACTGTTTAATGCCTTCTCTGCATAGATGGGGTGAAATTCACCCCCAGTACTGGGGCAGCCCAAGGACCGTGCACCCCACCAACATCTCCCAGGGCACAGGAGTCCTGACTCTCCGCTCTGCCCCTGCTCTATCCCATTAGATCCCACTCCCCTCCCAGAGCCAGGTATAGAACCCAGGAGTCCTGGCTCCAACCCCACCTCCCCCTTATCCCACTGGACCCCACCTGCGTCCCAGAGCCAGGGATAGAACCCAGTAGTCCTAAGCCCTAAGTAAAGAACAGAAGTGGGAGCCAGGACTCCTGGGTTCTGTCTCCAGCTCTGGGTGGGGAGTGGGGTCTAGCGGGTTGGAGCCAGGGGGCTGGGAGCCAGGACTCCTGGGTTCTGTCCCCAGCTCTGTGTGGGGAGTGGGATCTAGTTGGTTGGAGCCAGGGGGCTGGGAGGCAGGACTCCAGGTGATTATATTTTCATGCAGCTCAACTGCTGCCGAGTTCAGGATCTGGATTTTGGAATCACCCTGGCTCAGAGTCTAGTCGGGGGTGGGGCTGAGGGAGGCAAGTCTGTTATTGACATAAACATAATTTGAGGTTAGTTAAAATTAACAGCACAAACTCAGTGCCTGACGCTGCCCCCTCCACTGCCCCTTCCAGCCCCCCGATGCTGCATCCCTCCAAAGCCTTTTAATCACCCCTCCACTCTTGCCCCCATTTCACAGAGATCAGTGTCTTTTTTGAGAGAGAAGGTGGTGGTTAAACCCCTCAGCTGGAACTGCGAGGATATGGAATTGATGATGCCTTAGAGGGGAAAGCCCCCTCCCCCTCATTTCCCCTGAGCCAGCCTATCCCCCTGGGGCCAGATCAGAGCTGGCACCCCCTTGGAGGGAAAGGCCCCATGTCCCACTCCCCCATTTCTCTCCCAGGCTGCAGGTATCCCTCTGTTGCCGTTAGGTGTCCCGCTTGCCTTGTATTCATAGACAGAGGAGCCCATGCTCTGTTGAGTCAGGGCACGCGGGTGTGAAAGCAACAGCTTGGTGCTTAAATATGGAACAGGCAGCTGGGAACTCCGGCACCCTCGCCCGTCTCTCACCACAGGGCCTGTTACGCACAGAGCCGGCGGATTCAGAAATGCATGTTGCTGTATGTATGATGGTTGTGCCAAGAGGCCCCAGGCACTGCACTGATTCCCCACTCTGCCTGCAATGGAGATTAGGGCCCCCGTTGGGCTGGGCATTGCCTGGACCTCAAGTGAGATCGGGGCCCTGTCGGACTGGGCACCACACGGACCCTGACTGAGATTGGCCCAGGCGCTGCACAGTCCCCGACCCAGAGCGGGGGCCCCGTGAGGCTGGGCGCTGCATGGACCCTGACTGAGATCAGCCCGGGCGCTGCACAGGCCCCGAACGAGAGCAGGGGCCCCGTGAGGCTGGGCGCTGCATGGACCCTGACTGAGATCAGCCCGGGCGCTGCACAGGCCCCAATCAAGAGCAGGGGCCCCGTGGGGCTGGGCGCTGCATGGACCCTGACTGAGATCGGCCCGGGCGCTGCATGGTCTGATGCGGAGCAGGGAGTGGGGGATATCGGGGCTAGATGGGCCCTTGGCAGAGACCTGGGGGTTCTTATCTCTCCCTGGAGTTGATCTGTCCAACACTCCCCCCACCCGGGGCTCCTCCTCTGCTTGACCTTCAAGGCGCCCTGCAGTGGCAGTGCTGAGCACCGATCGATGCCTGCCATGGCTGTGCTTGGGATTAGTGAGACACTGCTTGCTGGGGCTGTGGGGCTTTAGTGCCTTTAGGTTGCGATCCCTCCCTCTTTACTGCCCCCTTGCTCCCACCCAGCATTCCCCTCCCCTCTTCGCTCCCTTCCCACCCTGGGCTCTGGCCATGTTAGCTATAGAAAATAAATTAAGAATGTCAGCACTTCTGGAGGGCCCAGAAATTTCACCTTGCGCCAGGAGTCCTGGTTCCCTATCCCCCTTCTCTAACTGGGCTTGCTCCCTTCCCAGAGCTGGGGAAAGAAAGAACCCAGGAATCCTGTAGTAAAGTGGTCATCATGGGGTTAACTGGGTTATTCCCAACTGCCATGGTTTGGAGCCAGGCTCCACTCTTCCCATGCTTCCTGTTTAGCTTGTGAGTGTTTTCCCCCCACCCTGGTGTTGAATAAAGCAACGCCATTCCCAGCCTGCAGTAATGTAAGTAGTGTGTGTGTCTTGTGCACTGAGCCATCTCTTCACAAGTCCTGATTCCCAGTCCCACCAACCCTCTCCCCTCCAAGAGCCAGGAGAGAACCCAGGAGTCCTGATTCCCAGTCCCCGCAACCCTCTCCCCTCCAAGACCCAGGGGAGAACCCAGGGGTCCTGACTCCCAGCCCCCTGCTCTAACTACTGTACCCCACTGCCATCCCAACTGGATTACTTGAGAGCATCTGGCCAAAGCAAGACCCAGCAGACCATCTTGTTTACCCAGTTGTTGAAATAGGAGGGGGAGGCCCTGGAAGCTGGTGTTGGGGGCTGGCAGTTTGGGGTTGAGGTTAGGGCTGGGGACTTGTGGGTGGGGGGAAGGCCCGAAGGGGGAACAGTGTGTGTGTGTGTGAGGGGAGGATGGGATGGGGGGGAGGCCTGGCAGGGTGTGTGAGGGGGGGATGGGATGGGGCGGAGGCCCGGCAGGGGGTTGGGGTGTGTATGGGGGAGGAGGAGGAGGTGGAAAGAGGCCCAGTGGGGGGCGGTGTGTGTGTGTGTGAGGGGGGGATGGGATGGGGCGGAGGCCTGACAGAGGACCAGGGTGTGTGATGGGGGGGATGCAGTGGGGGGGGGGGGGGCTCGGAGGGGGGTGGGGGGGGGAGGGGGCGCGGGGGGGGGGGGGGCGCAGGGGGGGGCGGTGGGGCGGGCGGGGGGGGGGGAGGGGGATGGGATGCGGGGGAGGTCTGGCAGAGGATCTGGGTGTGTGAAAGGAGAGATAGGGGGAGGTCGAGTGGGGGTCGGGGTGGGTGTGTGTGTGTGGGAGAAGGAAGGGGGGAGGCCCGGCAGGGGGTTGGGGTGTGTATGGGGGAGGAGGAGGAGGTGGAAAGAGGCCCAGTGGGGGTCGGTGTGTGTGTTTGTGAGTGGGGGATGGGGTGCTGGGCAGGGCCGGGGGTGGGGGGTTTGGAGGGGATGGGGTGGGCGGAGCCCTGGGTTCTGACTGGGGGGTGTGATGGAAGCAGAGGGATTTGGGGAGGCAGCATGTCCAGGCACGGTGCTCGCCTGGCTCGGGGCACACGGGGATCTGGGGAGGAGACGGCTCTTCACACGTGTCTGAGCAGCCTGCCCGTCTGCCCTAATACAAGGAGACACCCTTGGGCCGGAGGCAGTAGACTGGAGCGACTGTGTGTGTGGGGGGGACAGGGGATGCTGGACTCCTGGGTTCCTGTCTGCCTCCCCCGTTGGAGGTGGCTCCCCCCAGGGCCAGGAACTCCTCCAGGAACAGGTTCTCTGGACACTGCTCCCTTACCCCTCCTCCCCTGATCGCAGCCCCGCAGGCCTCAGGTGTAGCTATTTTTAAATTATTTCTCTGCCCTGCACAGGACTCCTGGGTTCCATGCCCAGTTCTGGGAGGGGAGTGGGGGCCAGCAGTTTAGAACTGGGGATGGCCCTGTGCTCTGTGCCCCTTAGTGTAGGTTCCTGCCCCTATTGTGGAAGCCAGTGGAGGTTATGGCATGGGGCTGGCATGATGGCAGTTTTTATTAAGAGCTGCCTGGTAAACGTGTAGTGTGAAGGCCACTTGCTGTGTCCATGCTGCGCTGCCTGTTCTCTGTTAACCCCCTTCCAGAAAAGCTGGGAGGGCAGGGTAAATAAATCAGCCCAGGTACTGGTAGGTTGGATGGTCCCTGTGTTAGCTAGCCCTAAGCACCTATGTTGTTGTGGGGTGGGGCAAGGAGTAACAGAGGCACAGGGAAGGGGAAGGAAGTGGATGAGCCAGGGGTAGAACCCAGGAGTCCTGACTCCCCGCCCCCCTGCTCTAACCACTAGCCCCCACTGTCCTCCCAGAGCTGAGAATGGATCCCAGGAGTCCTGATGCTCAGTTCCCTCCCCCTTCGCACTGATGTTACCTGTGTGCGTGTGCCATGGATAGCATGGTACATGATGGAGTCTGCCGGTGTGTTCCCCGCTGTGAGGGATTTGTCCTGCTGAGGCATGCGTGTTCGTGTGTGTGTGTGCAACTAGATGTGATGGGGGGGGACACACTGCTGTTTTTGTGCAGGCATGTGCTTGCACAGGGTCCTGGCCGTGTTGCATGTGTGTGTCCTTGCACAGGATGATGGGGCTGCAGGGGCAGGGAGGGGTGGGCTCACATGAGGCTCTGGCCATGTGCACATGCGTGTGAGTGCATATCCTTGCACGGGGTGATGTGGCTGTGGGAGCACATCTGTGTGTGGACTCACAGCAGGCTCTGGCTATGTGTACTCACGCATGTGTCCTTGCATGAGGCAATGTGGCTGCATGTGCACGTACCTTTGCACGCTCCCATGGCACTTCTTGAGCCCATGCATGTGTGCTCGCACAAGATTGGCCCTGCTCACAGTTGCTCATCTCCGGAGCTGCGTGCCTCCTTGCACACCACACTGAGTGGCTGGCAGCCCCTGTTGCAGGATGCTGCCCTGCAACCCGGCTCAGAAACAAGGATGGGGGGAGGGAGAGAGATCCCTGCCTGTGGGATCCAAAGGACATTGCGTCCCCTGAACTCCTCGCGCTGGCCTGGCTGCCCAGCACAGAGCCCGGCTGGCAGAGCCTGCGGGGCTGGCAGAGTAGAGCGCATGAGCACGGGGTCCTTCGTACTTGTCTGCACACGCTCGGCAACACGCTTAATCTGAAGCGACACCCCAGGGCTGCCGTACCATGCAGGAACTGTGATACTGAGGACGGTACGGGGGCAGGGACTCATGCCTCTCCGAGCAGATCCACGAGGATGGGAACTGGTGTGGCAGAGTGGCTCGGGGGCCCAATCTTGGACTCCCAGGATCCCTGCAAGGGACAGCACCCACCCCCTACACTCGCTGCAGTGCTGCTCACCTATGGAACTTCCTGCTACATGATTTTGTCACAACCATCCTCGGGATCTTGGCACTTCAAGGTCAAAGCACAGTACCCCCAACCTGAAGGATGGGTTGCAGGGGGTAGTGTGCTGGACTGGGAGCCAGGACTCCTGGGTTCTAGCCCTGGCTCTGCCACTGAGCTTGGGCAAGTCTCTTTGCCTCTTGGAGCCACTGTTTCCCCTCCTCTCTTTTGTCTATTTAGACTGTGAGCTCTTTGGGGTGGGGATTGTTTATCAACATATGTCTACACAGCCCCTGGTGCGGCGGGGCCCCGGTCTCAATCAGTGCACCACGTGGCATGTCTGGGCTCTGATCTCAGCTGACACCAGTGCAAATAATAATGCATCAACTCTTCTTAGCATTTACCCGCCCAGGATTTAAGTGGTGGCTGTTCCTGGCTCAGTGGTGTAATTCTACTTGTTGTGCTGTGCTTAGACACCCAGGTTGCTATGATCCGGAGAGGAAGAATGAGAATTGTTTGATCATTTTCTTGTAGCAGGGAGTTCCTCAGGTGAACAATGCAGCACTGAGAGCCTGTTAGACAAGGGCCAGTGGGGGTTTCACCCAAAGTTCATTGGATGTTGCTGTTAGCACCAATCTTGTTTTGCATCTGTGTGCATAATGGGGTGTTTAGGGGAGAGCACCCTTGATTTGATGTGCCTTAAACTTAATCAAGACCATACTGCTCTTGACCCTGATTTGGGGTGAGGAATATATTGCAATCCAAGCTTTGTGGCATGAATTCTAGTTGTGTTTCTCCTAATTCCCCAGAAGAGCTGGGTGGAAGGAGGCCTTTGTGGTTAGGGCACTGGGACTCAGGACTCCTGGGTTCAATTCCCAGATCTGCCACAGACTCCTCCCTGAACCCAGGAGTCCTGACTCCCCCTCCCCCGCTCTAACCCACTGGACCCCACTCCACTCCCAGAGCTGGGAATAGAGCCCAGGCATCCTGATTCCCACTCCCCCCATCTCTCTAACCCAGTAAACTCCACTCCCCTCCCAGAGGTGAAGATAGAACCGAGGCCTCCTGTCCCTCCCCGCCAATTCACTGTGTAAAACCAGCCCCCATGTTCATTCTTCCCCATCCCGTGTTTGTGACTGCATTGCTCCAAACCATGGCTGCATGGAGAGCCTGCCCGCCACCCCCTTTGTTTTCATCCCATTCCAGCTCCCTGTATCTCCCCCCAGACCGACCTGCAGGACACCACCTGGCTGGTGGGAATGTGACCCCATCACTCTGGGCAGCAGGAATCAATAGTTAATTAATTTCCTCCTCTAAAATAGACGGGGGGGATGGGAGTAGAAGGTGCAGATGGTAATGGGGGACAGAGGGCTGGTGGGGATTGTAGGGGAGGAGTGGGAGGGAAGGAAGTAGGATGGTAAGGGGGAGGGGGTGCAAGGGTGAGGAGAGATGGGGATTGAGGGGATGAGTTGTGGGAGTGAGAAGCCCGGGGAGGAGGTTCGACTGAATCCAACCCTCCACTACAGTCTCATCCCTTGGTGCAGTCTGCTGGGATTTGGTGGGGGCAGGAAAAACTACCCCTCGCCCCCCCCACACCTGAGCGACCCAGAGGGGATGATGGTGCTGAGGAGGAAGAATCGTGGGGCTCAGAGCCCAGCCCCCCAGCACACTGCTCAGGCGTCAATCAGTGCCTCCCCTCGCACAGGTGCAGCATTTAATGTGATTGGCTAATTATGCAGCGCATGCTAATGGCCCCCATTACCCAATGAGGGGCACAGACGAGGCACAGTTATAAATAACCTTCCGTACCTCATTTGCATGATGCCATATCCCCGGTGCCGTGTTACCGCGGAAACCGCCCCTTCCCCCACCCCATTTACATTTGTTCTTTTAATAGATTTTTGGGGTGACAGGGTGTTAATGAGGGTTGGTTGCCATGGTCGCTGGGTAGGGGTAACAGGTTCGACCAATGGGCCCACCCACCCCAGTATCTCACCTCCTCCTGCCGCCTTGCATCAGACCCATGGGCCCATCCAGCCTGATATTCCCTTCCCCACCCCCAGATAAGACCCATGGGCCCATCCAGTCCCTGCTGCCTACAATCAGACCTACTCTCTGTTCCCCTCTGCCCCACCCCCTCCTCTTTCTGCTCCCTTCCCCCTCTCGCCGTGCCCCCCTCTGCCAAAAGTATGCCAGTGGTGGGTGGGTTATAAATAATGCCTGACTGGCAGCGCAGTGATGAGATGCAGATTGTCGCAGGGTGGAGGGGGAAGGCTGTAAATGGCATATGGCCCACGGGGAGGGTCTGTTCAAATAACATGGCGGTGGGGACTGGTCTGTGCAAATAACGGGGTGGGGTGGGATTGTCCCTGTGCAAATAAGCCAGTGTGTGTGGGAGGGCTGGCGGGAGCCGCCCTAGTCCCCTGGAGGTTGGCATCGAAGGCAGCTGCTCTGGTCACCTACCCCTGGAACAACCGGGGGCTGGGGCCCTGTGCAAAGAACACAGAGTGTGTAGCTGGGAGAACAGTCGGCACTGGGACCTCAGCAGGGTTGCTTGGGGGGCAGATGTCAGAACAAGTCCAAAGGGAGGGTGGAGGAGCAAGGAGTAGACTGAGGGGAGGAGGGAGCAGCATCTGTCCCTATGACAATGGTATGGCCTGCTCTGTCCCTCCCCGCATCCTCCCTGTGAGAATAATATTACCTGCTCCCTCCTCCCCCCCATCCTTGCTGTGAGAATGGTACAACCTGCTCCCGCCTCTCTCGCTCTCTCCCCCCTGTGAGAATGGTATGGCCTTCTCCCACCTCTTCACCTTCCTCCTCACTGTGAGAATGGTACGGCCTGCTCCCACCTCTCTCTCTCCCCCATCCCCCTCCTTGCTGTGAGAATAGTATGACCAGCTCCCTCCTTCCCACCCATCCTCACTGTGAGAATAGTGTGACCTGCTCCCTCATCTCCCGCATCCTTGCTGTGAGAATGGTAGGGCCTGCTCCTGCCTCTCCCCCCCCCCCCCCCCCCCCCCCCGTTCTTGTTATGAGAATGATGCGGGCTGCTCCCACCTCTCCCCACGTCCTTACTGTGAGAATGGTACGGTCTGCTCCCGCCTCTCCCCTCCCTTCACTGTGAGAATGGTATGGCTTGCTCCCTCCTCTCCCCCTCATCTTTGCTGTGAGAATGGTATGGCCTACTCCCTTCTCTCCCCCCCACTGTAAGAATGGTATGTCCTCCTCCCACCTCTCCACCCTTCTCCTCTCTGTGAGAATGGTACGGCCTGCTCCCGCCTCTTCCCCCCCCTTGCTGTGAAAAGGGTACCGTCTGCTCCCGCCTCTCCCCTCCCTTCACTGTGAGAATGGTATAGTCTGCTCCCACCTTTTCACCTTCCTCCTCACTGTGAGAATGGTACAGCCTGCTCCTTCCTCTCTCCCTGCCCATCCTCGCTGTGAGAATGGTATGGCCTGCTCCCTGCTTCCCATCCATTCTTGCTGTGAGAATATGACCTGCTCCCTCCTTCCCCCCCATCCTCACTGTGAGAATGGTATGGCCTGCTCCTGCCTCTCCCCCCTCGTCCTTGCTGTGAAAATGGTACGGCCTGCTCCGCCTCTTCACTCCCCTTCTTGCTGTGAGAATGGTATGGCCTGCTCCCACCTCTCTTCCCCCCCCCCATCCTAGCTGTGAGAATGGTATGGCCTGATCCCACCTCTTTCTCTCCCCCCTCCCCATCCTTGCTTTGAGAATGATATGGTCTGCTCCCACCTCTCTCTCTCTCTCAGAATGGTAAGGCCTGCTCCCTCCTTTCCACCTGTCTTCCCTGTGAGAATAGTATGATCTGCTCCCACTGCTCCCCCTCCCTGTGAGAAAGGTACAGCCTGCTCCCACCTCTCCCCCCCTCCCCTCACTGTGAGAATGGTATGGCCTGCTTCCTCTTCCCTCTCCCCTACCCAAAATCCTGTTGGATTGGGGGTGGGGTGCTACTTGGTCTCCTGTGTCAGCTCTGATTGGCCACCCTCCCACAGGAGGTGGGGAAAGTGGGGAAGAGTAACCAATCAGAGGAGGTTCTGGGCTGGAACTACTATGAGAAGAGGAATTTCTGGGGAGAGTAGCCAGCCCTAGGGTGGGGGGAGGGGGTGTTCCCTGAATGCCTGGGTTCAGCCCCCGACTATGGGAGGGTGGGCTGCGTTGTATTAACCCTTTGGTGCACATGGCCTGGCCTCACACGTCTCCTCTCTCTCCTTGCAGCTCCGCCCTCCTGCGACGCGACGCCAGAGCTGGGCTGAGCACGCCCTGTGGGCGCGGCTGGCTCTGCACCCTGCCGGAGGACGATGCTGTAACTTGCTGGAGCTGGACCTGGAGCCTGTGATTGGTGGAGGCTGGGTGGGGGGAGGGGGTTGACTTGGCGGGGGCCTGGATTTGTTCTCTCTGACTTCTGGATATTTGGATTCTGGCATCCCATTGCCCCTTGTCACTGAGTGGCAGTGAAAGGCCCCCACCCTCCCTCTGAGCGGAGCCCCCCACTCATCTCCACCTGCTCCCCGGCCTCCAAGGAAGCCACCGCACCCCAACCCCGCCTGCCCCTCCCTCCCCCCATCCAGCCGCCCGCCCCCCCCATGAGGATCTGAGGCTGTGGCAGTGGGGGGGCGGCGCCCAGCATTTGCCTTGAGGGGGGGGCAGGGACAGATGCGACTGGGCACCATGGCCAGACTGCTGCCCTTGGCCCTGCTGATGGGTGCCCTGCTGGGCCCCGGGGCGGGCGGGGCGGCGCTGGAGTTCGGTGGCGCCACGGGGCAGTGGGCCCGCTATGCCCGCTGGGACGCCAGCTCCTTGGGGGAGCTGAGCTTTAGCCTGAAGACAAACGTCTCGCGGGCACTGGTGCTTTACCTGGACGACGGGGGGAACTGCGACTTCCTGGAGCTCATGATCACCGACGGGCGCCTGCGCCTGCGTTTCACCATCTCCTGTGCCGAGCCTGCCAAGCTGCACCTGGAGACGCCCGTGGATGACGACCGCTGGCACATGGTGCTCCTGACCCGCAACTACCGGGAGACCATGCTGGTGGTGGACGGCGAGGCCAAGGTGGCCGAGGTCAAGTCCAAGCGGCGGGACATGGCGGTGGACAGCGACCTCTTTGTGGGGGGGATCCCGCCCGACGTGCGCCTCTCAGCGCTTACCCTGAGCACCGTCAAGTACGAGGTGCCCTTCAAGGGGCTGGTGGCCAACCTCAAGGTGGGCGACACGCCGCCGGCCCTGCTGGGCAGCCAGGGCATCCGCAGCGATACGGAGTACCTGTGCACCAAGCAGAATCCCTGTGCCCACGGGGGACTCTGCAGCGTGCTGAATGGCGAGGTGCAGTGCGACTGCAGTATGACCGGCTTCCAGGGCAAGTTCTGCAGCGAAGGTGAGACCCCAGGGGACAGGAGGGGAGGGCGAGGGTTTGGAGCAGGGGTGTGGCCCAGATGGCTCACTGTCCCTCCCCAGAGTGGGGGCATTGCCCTAGGGACATGCTGGGCAGCAGCAGAGAGAGCTCGACCCTCCCACACCCTCATAGCGTGCTCTCCCCTTTCCCAGAGTGGTGCCGGGAGAGAGGGGCTTAGACTTGTCAGTTCCGTCAGCCCTTGGCCTCTGCTTTGTGCCACCAGGAGCTTGGCTGAGCTGTCACAGCCGTGGCACCTGAGTGGACGGGATGGGCTCTGTGCAATCCGGGAGAGTGTTTGGGGTGTCAGCTATCCAGGTTTGGGGTGCTGGCCCCTTGTCCATGCTGTGGGATCTGGACCCAGATTTGGGCCTGGCCCCATCTCTTCTTTGGCAGCTTCTAGCAGGGGATTCAGAGGAGGGGACAGGGATGGACAGGCTGCAGGCTGGAGCCTTTGGGGATGTCGCTTTGTGGAGATCTTATTTCTTTTATTATTGGGGTTTGTTTGCGGGTGTTGCTGTTCTGTGCTGGTTGTCGAGGCTTACAAGGTTAGAGCATGGGGCTGGGAGCCAGGACTCCTGGGTTCTATGTCAGCTCTGTAAGGGGAGTGGGGTCCAGTGGTTATAGCGGCTGGGTTGCTGGAGTGGGGGAGTCTCTGGCTTAGGTTGGTGGTTGGGAACTGGGTTATGCTGGCTTGGGGAGGACACTTTACCAGTTTAGCCCAATGAAGTTTGGCTCCTGGCCTACTGGGTGTCCTGGGGCAAGTCACTTCCCCCTCCGTGCCGCAGTTCCCTAATCTGTAAAATGCAGGGAATAATCTGACTCTGTGTGTCTGGGCAGTACCTGGCCTGATGGCAGGGCCGCCCAGAGGATTCAGGGGGCCTGGGGCAAAGCAATTTCGGGGGTGCCTTCCATAAAAAAAAGTTGCAATACTATAGAATACTATATTCTCGGGGGGCCCCTGTGGGGCCCGGGGCCTGGGGCAAATTGCCCCACTTACCCCCCCTCTGGGCGGCCCTGCCTGACGGGGACCCTGACCTCAGTGTGGGGTTTGGGTCAGTGCAGCGACTGACCTGATGGGGGTCCCGAGCTCGGTTGGGAGACTTTTAGTGCTATTGTGAGGTCTGGCAGGTTCACGGGTACCAGGCTGGCCTGTGTGTTGTCCATCTTCCTGGAAAGCCGAGTGAGTCAGACAGATCGGCACAAAAAAACTCATATTTTTTTGTGGGAAATTTTGAAAAAATCCTTTTATTGCCCATGCAATTTCCTGTGATTTCTTTTTAATTAAAACCCACCTGTCTTCCCCCCAAAAATCCGTTTTCAAATAAACATTTTGGTCCCCAACTGATTTTTTTCCTGCCTCATTTTCAGTTTTTCAACCAGAAATCAGAAAATTTTAAAGGGAAGAACATTTTTCCGAGAGGATTTCCCATTCCTTCAGTAAAACGTGTTATTTAAAAAATAAAGTGTCCGTGAACACTTCCTGCCTGAGCCCTGGACTCAAGTCACATTCGTGCTACGTGGCCAGTGAGTTTGTGTGGGTGGCTACTGTGTTTTTAAGTGGTCCCGCAGAACCCACCTTGGGCCTGGCTTTGTCTCTCCCAGCACCTTGGCCAGCCATTGTCACCAGTGCTCAGTGACTGTGATGTGCTCAGAGGGTTTTGCACCAGTGCATGGGGGTGCTCATGCTCAGTGCAGCTCTAGGGTCAGCCCCTGCCCTGGACAGTTGGTTTTCTCAGTAGATGAAGGGAGGATGATTATCCCCTGTTTTACAGATGGGGAAACTGAGGCACAGGGTGATGATAGGTAGGAATTGAACCCAGATGTCCCAAGTCTCTCCTCCTTCCCTAAGCCTGAGTGCCCCTGGTGGTCGCTGTGAATGTGTGAAATGGGCCAGCATGCCCGAAGTCAGAATCTAACGGGGGAGCGAGCAGGTGACCAAGGTCAAATGGCTGCATTTCCATGGCGACAGCAAATTGTGGCATCAGTGGTATCAGGCTGCTTGGGAACAAACTACCCAACAGGGCTCTGCGCTGTGCTGGGCATGTTTGTACACACTGTCCGCCCATGCATGTGTGCTCTCCTTGTGCCAGTTGGTAGAAACCCCCTTCCCTATGACCGAGAGTGGGGTCCCTGGCACAGACACGCACTGACAGGCCACGCCCCAAAGAGCTCACAGGCGAAATAGACAAAAGGTGGTGATGGGGAAACTGAGGCATCGAGCGGGAAGAGACTTGTCCAAGGTTGAGGCAGAGCTGGGGGTAGAACCCAGGAGTCCTGACTCCCAGTCCAGTGCCCAGCCACTGCAATCCGCTGTCTCCCCAAAAATGGCAAAAGCAGATTTACGTTGGTGAGAGCAGAGATCACAGAGCTGGGGAGCATTTGGCTGGGGCGGGGTGCTGAAGGGATACATAGTGAGGATCGGACAGAGAAGGGAGAAGGGAGACAGGAGCTTAGGAACAACCAGACTGGATCAGATCCATAGGCCCACCCAGCATCGTCTTCCCCCACCCTCCCTGCCACCCTCAATCAGATCTGGGGCCCGCCCTGCCTGGTATCACCCCACCTGTCAAGGCTGATTCCCCACTCTGGCACTACGAGTGCAGAAGGTGGGGGCCCGCAAGGATTCTAAAAATTAATGCTGGCCACTCCAGGCTGGTATTAAACTCCCAAGGTTACAGCTTTTCTCTGACCTTGGATGGGTAGATGCTGCCACCACCCAAGTGCAAAAAACCGCCTTTGAACCCAGGAAGGCACACTTGGGAATTCATCCCTGTGGGGTACCCTCAAGCCCTTTCACCCCCCCCAGGGAAGATCTGAGAAAGAAAAACAGGAAATCAGCTGTTGCCACTAGCTAATTAAACAACATATGCACAAACGTCTTAGGACACCAAAACCCCCAATCCTGTTCTTAAAAAAGGTAAATTTTATTAAAAACAAAAAGAAAGAAAATACATCTGGAACTTAGGTTATCACTAGATTTAAAAAGAGCAAATATAATAATTAAGCATCAAGATTGGTTTTCTTGAGGTCCAGCTTAATGGTTACAAGCAAAACAAAAGCATTTGGGGATTAGCACAGAGGAGTCCACAAGCCAATAAGGAAAAAGAAAGAGATAAACCTAATTGTGTCTTCCTAGACATTCCCTGATCTACTTACATATCTGGGGGTTTCAAATAAGCAGTCTCTAGGTATGATCTGATGGTTTTTCATACCTGGCTTAAAGCTTCCTACAGCATAGTTCAGCCCTGTTCCTGCTCTGTGTCTCCTCTCCCCGGAGAACAACAACAGACAGACAAAGGGAATTCCCCCCCCCCCCCCATTTTTAAAAAGTTGTAGCCCTCCCATTGGCTCTTTTGGTCAGGTGCCCACTCCCTTCCTTTTGCCTATGGGCTTTTTTAACCCTTTACAGGTAAAGCAAGTAGAGAACAGCTACTAACAGGGATTTTATAGCTGGCTGGGTCTCCCCCCGTTCATTTATCACATGACCCCCAAATCACAGACGGTGCTGGCCAGCCTGGTTCAGGTCAGGTCCACACCGTCTGGGATTTCTTCCGGGAGGTTTAGGAAACAGTTAATAAGATACGTGCACCTCTAATTTTACTACTAATTACATGAAGAACTAAACAGTATTTTTCACATTTCAAGGACTACAATGACTTAGAATGCAGGGACATTTTTACCCGGCTGATTCTGGGAAACCTTCCCGGGAGAGTGCATCAGCCACTTTGTTAGAGGTATTTTAAAATCAAAGTCTTGAAGAGCAAAACTCCACCGAAGAAGTTTTTTGTTAGTTTCTTTGACTGTGTGAAGCCACTTCAGTGCAGCATGGTCAGTCTGCAGATGGAACCGCCGTCCCCAAATATATGGGCGTAGCTTCTCCAGAGCATACACAATGGCGTAACATTCTTTTTCTAAGACTGAGCGGTGGCTTTACTTCTCAGAAAGTTTTTTGCTGAGAAACACGACGGGATGGAATTGTTGATCTGGTCCTTTCTGCATTAAAACTTCTCCTACACCACACTCGGAAGCATCTGTGGTTACGACGAAAGGTTGGTTGAAGTCCGGGGCCCTCAGTACAGGGTCAGACGTAAGGATCGCCTTAAGCTGATTAAAGGCTTTGTGACACTTTCTCAGTCCACTGAACTGCATTTGGTTGTTTTTTTTCTGGTCAGGTCTGTCAGTGGGGTGGCAATTTGGCTGTAGTGTGGTACAAATCGTCGGTAATACCCAGCCAAGCCCAAGAAGGATTGGACCTGCTTCTTTGACTTAGGGACAGGCCAATTTTGGATAGCATTTACCTTAGCCTGTAGGGGGTTGATAGTACCTTGACCCACCTGATGTCCAAGGTACGTTACCCTGTTTAGGCCTATTTGACATTTTCCGGCCTTAACAGTTAATCCTGCCTCCCTTATGCGCTGGAAGACAGCTTGGAGGTGTTCCAGGTGTTCTGCCCATGAATCTGAGAATATAGCCACATCGTCGATGTAGGCTACTGCAAATTCCCCAAGTCCAGCCAGAAGGTTATCTACCAGTCTCTGGAAGGTGGCAGGTGCATTTCGCAGTCCAAAAGGGAGCACATTAAATTCATACAGCCCTATATGGGTGATGACGGCTAACCTTTCCTTGGCTGGGTCACCTAGCGGCACTTGCCAGTACCCCTTAGTTAAGTCTAAGGTGGAGATGAACTGGGCACATCCCAGTTTCTCCAATAGCTCATCTGTGCATGGCATTGGATAGTTTTCTGGGCAAGTTACAGCATTTAGCTTACGGTAGTCCACACAAAAGCGGATTTCCCCGTCTGGTTTGGGAACCAGAACCACTGGAGAGGCCCATGCACTCTCAGAGGGGCGGATTACACCCATCTGTAACATGTCCTTGATCTCCCTTTCTACTGCGGTTTTGGCTTGAGGAGCCATCCGGTAGGGTTGGGCTCTAATTGGGCGAGCATCACCTGTGTCAATGGAGTGGCACGCCCGTTCTGTCCGTCCTGGGGTGGCTGTAAACATTGGCATGAAGCTGGTGCACAGCTCCTGGATTTGTTGTCGCTAATTACGCCCAAGGGTGATGGAAAGGTTCATCTCTTCTATGCCACTGTTGCTTTTTCCTTCATAGTAGACTCCTTCAGGCCACTCAACGTCGTCTCTCTCCTGGGCTGTAAACTGGAGAACCTTGATTTCTCAGGCATAAAAGGGCTCTAGAGAATTAACATGGTATACTTTAGGTTTTAGGGTAGGGTCTGGGAACGCTATGAGGTAATTAACAGCTCCCAGATGCTCTTGGACCATAAATGGCCCCTCCCATGACGCTTCCATCTTATTGGCCTGGAGCGCTTTCAGGACCATGACTTGGTCACCTACTTTGAAGGAACACTCTCTGGCATGTTTATCATACCAGGCCCTTTGCTCTTGTTGAGCATCCTGTAGGTTTTCTCGAGCAAGGGCTAGAGAGTCCTTGAGGGTGTTTTGCAGGTTGGTTACAAAGTCCAAAATGTTAGTTCCTGGAGAAGATGTAACCCCCTCCTATTGCTGCTTCACCAACTGTAATGGCTCCTTAACTTCATGGCCATAAACGAGTTCAATGGGTGAAAATCCCAAACTGGGATGTGGTACAGCCCTGGAGGCAAAGAGCAACTGCTGCAACACTAGGTCCCAATCACTGGAGTGCTCATTCACGAATTTACGTATCATGGCCCCCAAAGTCCCATTAAACTTCTCCACTAGGCGATTTGTTTGATGGTCGTAAGGGGTGGCAACCAAGTGGTTTACCCCATGAGTTTCCCAAAGATATTTCATGGTCCCTGCCAGAAAGTTAGTTCCTGAATCCGTAAGGATGTCTGAGGGCCAACCTACACTGGCAAAAATGTCTGCCAATGCCTGGCTCACGCTTTTATCCCTGGTGTTGCTTAGAGCTACTGCTTCCGGCCATTGGGTGGCAAAATCCATGAAGGTCAGTATGTGTAGCTTTCCTCTGGGTGTCTTCTTAGGGAAAGGACCCAGAATATCCACAGCTACATGCTGAACTGGAACCTCAATGATGGGGAGTGGCTGGAGAGGGGCCTTGACCTGATCTTGGGGCTTTCCCACCCTCTTGCACACCTCACAAGACCGGACATAGGTAGAAATATTCTTACCCATTCCCTCCCAGTGAAATGACTTCCCCAAACGGTCCTTGGTCCTGTTCACCCCAGCATGGCCACGAGGGTAATCGTGGGCTAAGCTCAAGAGCTTTTCCCTATACTTAGTTGGAACTACCAACCGTCTCTGAGGATGCCAGGCCTCGTGCCCACCAGAAAGGGTTTCCTTGTACAAGAGTCCTCCTTCTACAACAAACCTGGACCTATTGGAAGAGCTGAGAGGCGGTGGGTCTCTCCGTGCCACCGTCCAAGCTCCCTTAAGGCTTTCATCTACTTTCTGTTCTGCCTGGAACTGCTCCCTTGATGCTGGAGACATTAGTTCCTTGCGGGGTTGTGGACTTGGGCTTGGTCCCACTGGAAGCGATGCAGGTGATGGGGGTGTCTCCTTCGACTGTGAACCGCTCTCTGCTGGTGCACTGGGTTGTATTTCAGGTTCCGGTTGATCATCTTGTGCCGGTTTAGCTGCTGCTCAGGTGCAGGCTCTGTGGCACCATTTGGTGCTGGCTCCCCTGACTCTGGTGGGGTTGCAAGCACGGGCTTTGGTGCTGACTGCTCCACCAGTTCCGATTCTTGGGCTGGTTCTGGCTGGGTGCCAGGAACTGGATCTACAACTGCTGCCATAGACTTTGGTCTGGGGTCTGGTTTCACCACCTCTGGCTGGGTCCCTGTAGGAGGCTCAGGAAAGGAGTTAGGTGTGGAGGCCTGTTTAGCCTGGCTGTGGGTGACTATCCCCCACCCTTTTTGTTAGCCTCACATGGTTGGCTAAGTCTTCTCCCTGCAGCATGAGAAGAAGAAAGCTAGTAGCAGTTGGTGCGGACGCCAGAAGGGGCAACCCGAGATGACACCCCACCATCGGGGTCAGCCCACGGCCCCACCTCGCAAGGAGGAGCCCTCCACACAGCCAGGGAGACCCCAGATGCCCTCTCATCTCACCACCCCACTCTCCAACCACCCACCTCGCCCCAGCCCACAGTCAGCTGGGCGATGCTTCAAATGTAACGAGCTGGGGCATGTGAAGGCCAACTGCCCCAAGAGCATCAGCCGACTACAACTCATCACCCCAGAGTCCCACCAAGAACCTTCAGGCCCAGATGTCTCGCAAATACCCCCAGAACGAAGGGAAACTGTGAGTGTGGGCAGGAGGAAGATTACTGTGTGGAGAGACACTAGAGCACAGGTGTCAGCTATCCACCAATCCCTGGTGGACCCCAAATTCATCGACCCAGAGGCCCAAGTGACGGTGCAACCCTTTAAGGCCAACTTTTTTAACTTGCCTACAGCCAAGTTGCCTGTCCAGTACAAGGGCTGGTCAGGAATATGGACTTTTGCAGTCTATGGTGATTATCCCACCTCTACCACCATGTCAAGGCTGATTCCCCACTCTGGCACTACGAGTGCAGAAGGTGGGGGCCCACAAGGATTCTAAAAATTAATGCTGGCCACTCCAGGCTGGTATTGAACTCCCAAGGTCACAGCTTCTCTCTGACCTTGGATGGGTAGATGCTGCCACCACCCAAGTGCAAAAAACCCCTTTGAACCCAGGAAGGCACACTTGGGAATTCATCCCTGTGGGGTACCCTCAAGCCCTTTCACCCCCCTTCCGGGGAAGAGCTGAGAAAGAAAAACAAAGGAAATCAGCTGTTGCCACCAGCTAATTAAACAACATATGCACAAACGTCTTAGGACACAAAAAAACCCCAATCCTGTTCTTAAAAAAGGTAAATTTTATTAAAAACAAAAAGAAAGAAAATACATCTGGAACTTAGGTTATTGCTAGATTTAAAAAGAGCAAATATAATAATTAAGCATCAAGATTGGTTTTCTTGAGGTCCAGCTTAATGGTTACAAGCAAAACAAAAGCATTTGGGGGTTAGCACAGAGGAGTCCACAAGCCAATAAGGAACAAAAAAGAGATAAACCTAATTGTGTCTTCCTAGACATTCCCTGATCTACTTACATATCTGGGGGTTTCAAATAAGCAGTCTCTAGGTATGATCTGATGGTTTTTCATACCTGGCTTAAAGCTTCCTACAGCATAGTTCAGCCCTGTTCCTGCTCTGTGTCTCCTCTCCCCGGAGAACAACAACAGACAGACAAAGGGAAAGTTTTTTCCCAATTTTAAAAAGTTGTAGCCCTCCCATTGGCTCTTTTGGTCAGGTGTCCACTCCTTTCCTTTTTGCCTATGGGCTTTTTTAACCCTTTACAGGTAAAGCAAGTAGAGAACAGCTACTAACAGGGATTTTATAGCTAACTGGCTGGCTGGGTGTCCATAAAAGGGAGCTACCTTCATTTATCACACCACCCTCCCTGCCATCCCAGATCAGACCCAGGGGCTCATCCAGCCTGGTATTCCCCCATCCTCCCTGCCACCCCTTACTAGACCCAGGGGCCTATCCAGTGTGGTATTCCTCTCCTCCCCCGCTGCCACCCGGGGTCCATCCAACCTAGGCTCTGCAACAGTGGCCAGTCCCAGTTGCTTCAGAGGAAGGAGCCAGAACCCCTCACTGATGGGATAACCTGTCCCCCAGGAAGGTCTCCCGGCCTTCCATGGAGATCAGTTTAAAGCCTGAGGCAGTGCTAGGGTTTGCCCAGGATAACTGTGGTGGTGCCAGATCACGCCCTTCACCTGCATAGTTATACCAGGACCAGCACTGCGTGTGCGTGTGTATGGGTGAGAGTTCCACCAGGAATCCTGGGTGTGGGATGGGGCCCCAGAGCCCCTGGCATGGGGGGGCCCCAGAGCTCCTGGCATGGTCCAGCAGAACCTGCCTTGGGCCTGGCTTTGTGTCTCCCAGCACCTTGGCCAGCCGTTGTCACCAGTGCTCCCCTGGCAGGGGGGGCACAGAGCCCCTGGTATGGGAGAGAGGGGAAGGGGTACCTACAGCCCATGGCATGCGGGGGAGAATGGGGAGCCTGGTACTGGTGGGAAGTAGGGTTACAGAGCCTCTGGCATGGGAGGAGAATGGGGTACCTGGCATGGGGGGCATGGGGTACCTGGCGTGAGGGAGGGGAAGCTGCAGGGAGTCCCTGCGATGGAGGGGCTGGGAGGGTGGCAAGGAGCTGGGGTGGGCAATGTGCTGGGCCTACAGTTGCTGTGAAGTCTGCGCCCCCTAGTGCTCTCTGGCTCCATGGGGTTTCCCTGTTGCCACTCACCAGGCGAGGGAGCTGCCGTGATGTGTGTGGCTGATTGTGTGGGGGGTGCGCAGAGGTACAAGGAATCACAGCCTCATAGGGGGCATCTGGGGATGTTAAACACCTAAAATCCTGCAAGTGCCTCTTCATCTGCACAGTGATTCCACACTGCCAGAGTGATACTGCGCAGAGAGACACGGGGGCCCAGTGGTTAGAATGGGGCAGGGGGTCTGGGATTCAGGACTCCTGGGTTCTGTCCCAGCTCGGAGAGTAGTGGGGCCTACTGGGTTAGAGAATCAGGACTTCTGGGTTCCTTCTGTGACTGACCAGCTGTGTGACCTTGGCCAAGTTCCTTTTCCCGCTAAATTAACTGGGGACTTGTGTGGGGTGAGATTGGGCTCTGTTTGGGGGAGCAATCCCATCCCAGCCATGCGGTATTTGTTTAGCCAAAATGTGTGTGTTCATTGGCTGTGATCCCGCGCTGGGTAAGCTGTGTCTGTGAGTTGCCCCAGCCGGCAGAGGGGGAGCGCTCCCTGGCCAGTCACTAACGGTCTGTGGGGGAGAGCGTGTGTGTGTGTGTGTGTCTCTCACTCTCTCTGTATGTATGCAAACACACACATTTACTCATGACACATCACACCCCCCATACACTCTCTCAAAAACACACACAGATAGACAATACTCAGGTAAAGTCTCACAGCATGTGCGTGCACACACAATGACACACTCTCAGTACACACAGGCAGATATGCAGTACACCCACCCAGATAGCACTCACATACATAACATACAAAAACACTCACACAAAACATACATGTGTACAGACACGTGGAGAATGACGCAGTCACACACTATTCACGCAGGCAGGCACCCAGTAACACATAAACAGTCACGCAGCATAGACACACGCTCACATGCAACACTCATAGATTCATATATACACACAGAGACACTTTCTTAAACACACAGATAGAAACAGGCACTCTCAAAACACTTCTCTCACACACACACACACACACACACACACACTACTTATAGATGCACAACAAATGTACCGACAAACACACAAGAAACACATCCACTCACAACATACTCACACACACTTTCTCTTACACACACACACACACACACACACACACACACACACACACACACACACACACACACACACCCCCATACAGACACAATCACGCAGACACGCAACACCTTCCCGACTGTCACACAATACACCCACCTACTCACACAACACACACAAACACGGCAGATGCACACAAGACAGCCAGCTACTCGCTCGCCCACCCACCTATGCTCAATGCACTCAACCACAAACAGACACACATCTCCCTCACCTTCCCTGCACAATCCACCCACACACCTGCCCACACACTCTGAATCCTGGGTGACAGTTGTCTAGGTTGGTTGCCATGGAGAGAACTGAGACAACTATTGACTGCTTGGTGATTGTGTTTCTTGCCCATTTGCTATGGAGACAACTGGGCCAACCAAATCTTCATTGACTGTCATCTATGGCCGCTTGCCAGGGATACGATTGCACTGGCTAGCTTCTTGGCGGCTGTTGTCTAGGGCTGGTTGCTATGGAGACAGTTGATTGGGCTGGCTGACTCTTGGCAACTGTCCATCATTGCTGCGGAGATTGTGCTGACTGAATTCTTTGGCTGAGGCCAGTTTCTATGGACAACGGTGTGGTGACTCCTCAGTGACTGTTGCCTAGGCTGGTTGCCCAGGGGACAGTTTTGCTAACTACTCTTCAGTGACTGAGGAGATTTGGGTGGGTGTAATGGGGGGGTTGCTGGGTACAATGAGATGATGTTAGGGGAGGACACTGTGTGCTAGGGTGTGTGGGGTTGCTTGGCTATGTTGCATGTACGAAGACGAGGTCATAGGGGTGCTGTGTACTGGGGTGTTAGGTTGTCTGGGTGGAGGATTATGATGTGTGTCTCTCTGCACAAGGGACAAAGGGTGTTGTGCACTAGGGTGTATGGGTGAAGGGTAGACCTATCAGGAGTGTAGGGTGTCTGGTTGAAGGATTGTGTTGTTTGGCAGTGTGCAGAAGGTGTTGTATGGGTGAAGGATTATGCTGTGTGAAGGAATAAAAGTATGGATATGGTCTTGTGGTGTGTTAGGACCTTGTGTGTGGCTCTGTGCAGAAGGTATTATGTATGAGTGAAGGACTACACTGTCTGTGTGTGTGTGTGTGTTTGAATACAAGGGTATGGTGCCGGGGTGTTGTGTAGTGGGATGTTTATTGTACGGGTAAAGGATTGTGGTGTGCGGATGTGTTTTCAAGTAGTTTAGGGTGTTGGGTACTGGGGTGTTAGATTGCATGGTTCTTCCTGTGTATGCTGTTTTTTGTGTGTGTAAATACTAGGTGTACAGGAGTGGTGTGTACTAGGGTGTTAGGTTGTAGAGTTGAAGGATTATACTCTGTGTATATGTGTATGTACGCAAGTGGTAGACAGTGAGTTTTGGGGTGTTAAGTTGTATGGGAGAATTGTGGTGTGTGTGAGTACAAGCATTATAGGGTGTTGGGACTGGTGTGGTGGCAGGGGGTGCCTGCATGCTGTGTGTTAGGCACAGGTTAGGGGTACAGCAAGTGCCCTGGTGGGTGTATGGGTCAAGGGCCATGCTATGGCAGGGTTGCTGGCTGGAGGGGGGGTGCATGCTTTATATAAGAGGGGCTGTCCCAGCTTGGCACCTGGACCCAACCGCATGGGGAGGTGCCAGCCTGCCTGTCCCTCCCATTCCCTCCCACAATGCAGGGACAGGCGCCCCCAGGGTGACTGGTCTGGACAGGGTCTGGGGTGTGTGTGAGAGGGGGTGGTGGTAGAGGGTGGATCAGATTCTGGACGGGGAGAACATTTGTCTTCTCTCCCCCTCATTGATCACTGAACCTGCTCAGGTGCCCGTGTTACCCTCATCCACATTATGTCACAGCCAGGAAGGGGCAGTGAAGGGGCCGCAGGGCTAGGACAGGGTGCCAAGTCCTTGAGGTGTCCCCCTTTCCCTGTCCTCAGTTCATGTTCCTGACCTCCCTGCTCTGCCCCACTTCCCCCTGCTGACCCCCCTGCCCAAACCCCTGTTGATTTTTCTTTTTTTTTTCACTTTTCCATTCATTCTTTTCTTCATTTCTTTCCCTTCCTTTCTCATGCTTGCATTCCTCTTTTCTTCATTATTTTGTTTCCCTTTCCATCTTTTTTTGTTCTTTTCCTCCTTTTTTCCATTCATTTGTTCTTTTTTATTCTTTCTCATTCTTTCATTCCTTGTTTCTCTCCTTTTTATCCTTTCATTCTTTTGCTCTTTTCCTTTTTTATTCGTTCTTCTGTCATCTTTCCTTTCTTTTCCTGTGTTTCTGCTTTCCGTTCTTACTCGTTTTTACATCCTTTTATTCTCCTCCTTTTTGCCCTTTTTCTCGTTCTTTCTTTCATTCATTCACATTTTTCATCCTTTCTCTTCTTCCCTTTTTTTTGTTTTTTCCCATTTTTTCATTGTTTTCTTTCCCCCCACCGGCCCTGACGTCCCCTCCCCGGTGCCCCCCACCTGCTCCTAGTAGCACTGTTCACATGTGGGGAGCGCTGACTGCGGTGCTTTGATCTGAGCTGTGCTGCCGCCTGGCCTGGATCCCCCCAGCGTGTGTCTCTCTGGAGGGTTGGGGGAGGCTCTCTGGGCCCAGCCATCCGCGCTCAGTCTCTGCCTCTGCAAGGACAGCCCAAGGTCAGCTGGTGAAGAGCTGCCAGGAGACGGGATGTGGAGAGAGCTTGCCCATCCCCGCCTGCATGCCCCCCGGGAGGATGGCTTTTCCGCATGGCTTGTGCCGCCTGAACCCTGTGCTGAACAGCTGGGCACCACCAGGTGGTGCTAAGGAGTCCTCCCCCCCACCAGCTGTGCCACTGACCGCAGCCGGCAGGGAGTGTGAAACTCGCTCAGTGGAGCCAGTGTGGAAAGCAAGGGGTGTCTGTGCAAGGGAGGGAGGCCGCTGGGAAAGCTGGGATCTGCCTTTGCATGTAAGTGGGGGGAGGTGGGGGTGGGGTTCACTTGGAATCGAACCCTCCTCCCCCTTTGGGTTGGGTTCAGCACAAAATGCCCATATTTGCCTCCCTGAATGACACAGAATTCCTGAGTCATCTTATTGCAATAGTGTCTGCCTGGCCCGGCTGAGATCACAGCCCCTAGCAGGCCGGGTGCTGCACGGACCACCCCACCCCCCGCTGAGATCGGAGCCTCCGGAGGGCCAGGTGTCTCTTAGACCCCCACCCGGCTGAGATTGGGGCCCCCGACAGGCCAGGGGCTGCACAGACCCCCACCCCCCATGGCTGAGATCAGGGCCCCAGGTGGTCTGGGTGCTGCACAGACCCCCCCCACCCTGGCTGCGATCAGGGTCCCCAGCAGGACAGGCACTGCACAGATCCCGCACGGCTGAGATTGGGGCCCCTTTTGGGCGCTGTACAGACATATAGTGAGAGATGGTCCCTGCCCTGAAGAGCTTACAGTCTGAACAGATAAAGGGTGGGAGGGGAAACTGAGGCATTGAGGGGGGGGGAGGGACTTACCCAAGGTCAGTGGTAGAGCTGGGATACAACCCAGCCCAGCGTCTGAACCACAAGCTTCCCGCCCATGTTTGTGCTGCATCATCGCTCTGATCATTGTGCATGGTGGAGAATTCCCACAGTGCGGGAACACGGGGGGGGGGGGGGGGGGGGGCTGCGGGGGGGGGCTGTGGTTCATCATTTACTCATTTACTTGAAGCACATGTAGCCTGGGAATCTTGTATGAGTCAGGGTCAGCCCTGAAATGGGTTCCCTTAGGATGGTCTAGATTCAGCCCTGGTGTGGGGGCTCTAGCACAGGTCTTGGGCACAGTGGAGCGGGTTGGATTCAGCCCTGGGGTGGCAGCATAGAACAGAGCTCGAGCACACTAGAGGGGTTGGATTCGGCCCTGGTGTGGGGGCTCTAGAACATGTTGAGAGAGGGTCGGGCCAATGTCCGTCATTGCTCGGTTGGCTCCAGAAGGCTGCCCGGGGAGCAGTGTGCCTTGCTAGGCCATGAGTGTGGGGACTGCACGTCCTCCCCCTGTATGGGGCGGGCAGTGGGCACGGGCCCTTGAGCACTATTAGTGAGCAATGTGTGCCACTGTTCTGCCTGTCTCACCCACTAGTGAACATGCTGTGTGCTGCTGTCTTGATGCCCCCCTGTGCAGTGCCGTGCCGATGGGCTGCCTGGCAGCTGCTATGTGAGGCGTGTGCCAACTCCATGTTGGGGACGGGTTGTCTGGGAGCCCAGAGCCCGGCTCCTGCCCAAGCCAGCGGGGGACCACACCGCAGACAGACAGACATGCACGCATTCCGCAGACCCACCAACAGACCCATAGACAGACAGACACCCACCCACCCTGCAGGCCCACAGACAGACCCACGTACATTCCACAGTTCCACGCACACGCCACAAACTGACCCATGCACACACGGCTTGCACACCCCGCAGACCCACAGGCAGGCAGACAGACCCACGTACATTCTACAGACCCACACACACCCCACAAACCAACCCATGCACACATGGCATGCATACCCCGCAGACCCACAGGTAGGCAGACAGACCCACGTACATTCCACAAACCAATCCATGCACACATGGCATGCACACTCTGCAGACCCACAGACAGGTACACCCCCTCCCTCCATACAGACCTACAGACAGATACACCCCCGCTCCGCAGACCTACATGCAGATACACACCCCGCAGACCCACAGGCAGACAGACAGACCCACATACATTCTACAGACCCATGCACACCCCACAAACTGATCCATGCACACCCCACAGACCTACAGACAGGTACACCCCCTCCCCCCATGCAGACCTACAGACAGATACACCCTCCCTCTCCTCAGACCTACATGCAGATACAAACCCCACAGACCCACAGGCAGACAGACCGACCCACGTACATTCCACAAACCGACCCAGTGGCAGATTTAGAGTTAGTGGGCTCCTGTGCGCAGCTTCATTTTCGCCCCCCCCCCCCCCTCAGGACACAGCCAAAAAAAAGAACATTCTCTCTTATCTCCTCTCCGTTTTTCATTCTTTTTTTCTTCCTCCTCCTCCTATATTATAAATAATGGGAAGTAAATGAAAATAAAGTGAGGTACCTTGATTGGGGCAGGGGGGTGGGGTGCAGGATGGAGTGCGGGGGGGCGGGTTCTGGGAGGAAGTTTGGGTGCTGGGTTCAGGCTCTGGGCTGGGGCAGGGGGTTGGGGTGTGGGAGGAGGGGTGAGGGCTCTGGGAGGATGTTTGGGTGCTGGGTGCGGGCTCTGGGCTGGGGCAGGGGGTTGGGGTGTGGGAGGGGGTGAGGGGTGCGGGCTCTGGGAGGACGTTTGGGTGTGGGGTGCAGGCTCTTGGCTGGGTCAGGGGGTTGGGGTGCCTGAGGGGGGCGGCGCTTACCTCGGGCGGCGCGGCTCCCAAAGCAACTGGTGCACACACCCCTCCGGCAGAATCTCCTGGGGGGGGCGGCAAGGGGTTTCCGCGCACCGCTTCCCGGAGGTGCTGCCCCTGCAGCTCCCATTGGCCACAGTTCCCAGCCAATGGGCGCTGTGGAGTTGGCGCTCAGGGTGGGGGCAGCACACGGAGACACTCCCCACCCCCCGGGGCCTCAGGGACGTGCTGGCCGCTTCCGGGAGCGAAGCAGCGCGGAGGGAGGGAGGCAGAGCGGGCAGGGAGCCGCCTTAACCCTGGTGCTGGCACGTCTCTACATGCCCCTTGCGGGGAGGAGGGCAGCGGGTCTCCGTGTGCTGCCCGGCGTGGGGGCAGCGTGCGGAGCTGCCTCCTCCCCTCCCCCGCCAGGGGCGAACAGAGACGTGCCAGAAGCCAGCTGCTTCCGGGAGCAACGTGGGGCCACTGGCCATGGCATGCAGACAGCCTGCCTGCCTGAGCCCTGCTGCGTCACTGGCCAGGACTCAGGGGCAGGTTGTCAGATATTTGTCCTGCATTTTGGGGGCCACCCTGTTGTTTGGGCCCCGTGCCACCGCACGGTTTGTTTCATGGTAAATCCGCTCCTGAACTGACCCAGTCACACGTGGCATGCACTGCTTGCAGACCCACAGACAGATACACACAGCCCGCAGACCTACAGACAGATACACACAGCCCGCAGACCTACAGACAGATATGTGCCCACCCCCCCGGCAGACCTACAGGCAGAGGTAGACCCACATGTGCATGCCTAGAGTCGCTGTCTCCTCCTTTCTCCCTCGCCCCAATGTGCCCCATTTCCCCACCCCAGCCTTCCACATCCGATGGCTGTTTCAAGCCCCCAGACTCACTGGATCATCCCTGCTGCCCTTCCCCGAGATTCCCCCTTGCCCAGCATGGCGTGCGGTGAGGCAGGGGGCAGAGTCTGAGGCTGGCACAGAGCCTGGTGTGCAGGTGCTGACCCATTGGAACAGCCAGGCTTCTAGGGGCAGGGGGCTCTGGTCTCCCAGCAAGGGCTGCTCCCCACAATGTCTGGCCCCCATGGGGGGAATGGCCCCTTCCCTCCCCCAGCGCATCCTGCACAACATGGAGAGGGGAAGGGTCTCATCCCAGGTCATGCTGGGACCCAGGTGTCCTAGCTCCCAGGTGCCCACTAGACCCCACTCTCTGCCCAGGACTGGGGATAGAACCCAGGAGTCCTGGCTCCCCCCAGGGTGACAGGGGAGGAGTAGGTTTGGTTGGGGACACCCCCTTTTTTCCATCCTCCTCCTGCCATGTGTTAGAGACCACTCATCCTGGCCAGCCTTTTGTTTGGGGTTGCCATGGAAACCAGCTCTTGCCACCCGCCCTGCTCATTTTGCTCAATTATCACTAAGGAGGATCCAGAGGGGCCTGGTGCCTCAGCACCCCTCCCCCACCCTGCCATGCACAGAGTTGGGGGCATTGGGGTCTCTAGTGGGGGTATCTGGGGTGCATTGGGGTATCTGGTGGGGGTATGTGGGGTGCATTGGGGTGTCTGTGGTGAGGGATATCTGGGGTGTCTGGTGGGGGTATGTGGGGTGCATTGGGGTGTCTGTGGTGAGGGATATCTGGGGTGTCTGGATGGTATCTGGGGTGCATTGGGGTGTCTGTGGTAGGGGGTATGTGGGGTGCATTGGGGTGTCTGTTGTGGGAGGTATCTGGGGGATGCTGGGGAGCACATTGGGAGACTCTAACCACTTACTCCACCGCAGCTCCTCCTTCACAGTGGGGTCTGGAAGAGAATGACCCTTCCTCCAACACACTGACCCAGCAGACTTCTTGTCACAACCCCAGCACCTGGCTGTGGGGGAAGAGAGTACAGAGCCGTGCATGAGCCTTCCCCACTTCCCGCCCCCGATCATTTGCATACAGAGTTAATGATGTTGCATGGGGCGAGGAGTGATCAGTCCCTAGGAACAGCTGGTGGGAGTGCAGCCATTGGAGGGGGCAAAGGCAGGTGTGGGGAGACATGGGGAGAGCATTCCTGACACTGCCCCATTTTATGGAGAGCTGTGTGTGTTGGGGGATCGGTGTGTGTGGGTCAGGACTGAGGGGCACCAACAAAGATATGGGGGGAAGTCCAGAGCTGGGATCACAGGGGGCTGCAGGTCAGGATTGAGGGGGCTGGCAGGGCTGTGGGGAGGGGGGAGCCCAGGCCTGGGATTGAGGGTCACTGTCAGGGCTCTGGCGGATGAGTGCTGGGCTGGGATGGCAGGGGGCTGTGGGTTGGGATTGAGGGCACAGGTGGAGCTGTGTCCCTGTGCCCCCCAGTCCTGACCTGCAGCCCTCTGCCATCCCAGCCCTGGTGCCAGAAGGCCTCATGCTTCCTCACTCAGTGAGTCTGGGAATGGTAGTAAGGGACTAAAGAAATAATAAAGGTTGGTCATAAAACATTTAGTTACAACAGAAAGTGTCTGTCCTGCATTGAGCTCTGTGCAAAGCCCAAGGGTCAAACCCAGGCATCCTGCTTTCAGACCTGGCCCTCTACACTCACCCACTGGATCCTACTCCCTCCCCAAAGCTAGAGAGAGAACCCAGGAATCCTGGCTCAGCCCCACCCCTTGCTCTAACCACTAGACCCCACTCCCCCCAAGCTGGGAATAGAACCCAGGAGTCCTGGCCCTTTCCCAGGGAGGGCACCCGCGAAGATGAGTGAGCTCATGTCTCCTGCCTACTGTGTAGCCCCATCAAAGCAGCTCAGCCAGGTATTTACATCATCAAAAGGGCCTTCTGTGCAGGGCTCACATCCCAGCCAAGGACGGCAGCTTCTGAAACTAGCCCAATCAACAAATTGGAGAAATGGTCTGAGGTAAACAGGATGAAGTTTAATAAAGACAAATGCAAAGTGCTTCACTTAGGAAGGAACAATCAGTTTCACACATACAGAATGGGAAGAGACTGTCTAGGAAGGAGTACGGCAGAAAGGGATCTAGGGGTTATAGTGGACCACAAGCTAAATATGAGTCAACAATGTGATGCTGTTGCAAAAAAAGCAAACGTGATTCTAGGATGTATTAACAGGTGTGTTGTGAGCAAGACATGAGAAGTCATTCTTCCGCTCTACTCTGCGCTGGTTAGGCCTCAACTGAAGTATTGTGTCCAGTTCTGGGCACCGCATTTCAAGAAAGATGTGGAGAAATTGGAGAGGGTCCAGAGAAGAGCAACAAGAATGATTAAAGGTCTTGAGAACATGACCTATGAAGGAAGGCTGAAAGAATTGGGTTTGTTTAGTTTGGAAAAGAGAAGACTGAGAGGGGACGTGATAGCAGTTTTCAGGTATCTAAAAGGGTGTCATAAGGAGGAAGGAGAAAACTTGTTCATCTTAGCCTCTAAGGATAGAACAAGAAGCAATGGGCTTAATCTGCGGCAAGGGAGGTTTAGGTTGGACATTAGGAAAAAGTTCCTAACTGTCAGGGTGGTTAAACACTGGAATAAATTGCCTAGGGAGGTTGTGGAATCTCCATCTCTGGAAATATTTAAGAGTAGGTTAGATAAATGTCTATCAGGGATGGTCTAGACCAGGGGTCCCCAACGCGGTGCCCGCGGGCGCCATTGCGCCCGCCGGGGGGTGTAAGTGCACCCGCGGAGCCCTCCGGTTTTTTTTTTGTTTGTTTGTTTTTTGCACTCGGGTTGTTTTTTTTTGCTCTGCCGGCAGCGCTTGGCGCCCGCCGGCAGCGCTTGTTTTTTTTTTGTTTTTTTTGTTTTTTTTTGGCTCCCGCCAGACGAAAAAGGTTGGGGACCACTGGTCTAGACAGTACTTGGTCCTGCCATGAGGGCAGGGGACTGGACTCGATGACCTCTCGAGGTCCCTTCCAGTCCTAGAATCTATGAAACCCAGCTCCTTCAAAATAGCCCCCACCCCCGCTCCGTGGGCTCCCAGGCTCCATGTGGGGCTGGAGTTGGGGAGTGGGATCACCAGCAGGGGGCGGGGTTTGCAGCACTGCGGTGGGGGGAGGGGAGCTGGGATGGGTCCATGTTGAGAGAGCTAGGGGTGAGGGGCACTGGCAGAGCTGGGTGTGGAGCCCAGGCAGGGATGGCTGGGGCTGTGGGTGGGGGTGAGGGGCACCGGCGGGATGGGGTGTGGAGCCCAGGCTGGGATGGACAGCGGCTGTGGGTGGGGGTGAGGGGCACCGGCGGGACGGGGTGTGGAGCCCAGGCAGGGATGGCTGGGGCTGTGGGTGGGGGTGAGGGGCACCGGCGGGACGGGGTGTGGAGCCCAGGCTGGGATGGACAGCGGCTGTGGGTGGGGTGAGGGGCACCAGGGGGCATTGGCTTGCACAGATCTTGTCCTGTTATGATTGGTTTGGCCTGTCACCCCTCCCCCCCACTAACCCCTCCCCCCAATGTCTCTGGCACTGTGGTGGGGGGGAGGGAGATTTCATGTCTGTAAACTGGGACCTCAGACCCTGCCAATCCCATCCTGGGGAGTCTGGGGGCCAGAGTGAGGGCTCCGCATGGAGATCCCCACCATTGTCCTTTGGCTCCCGTCCTGCCCACTGCTCTGGGGAAGCCCACAGTGGGGAAACTGTGGGGCAGGATTTGGGGATTGGAGAACACAGCACACTGTGCTCCTCCAGCCTATTTCCCCCTTCCCTGGGGCAGCGTAGCCCCGTACCGTCTATCCCCACCCCCATGGGGTCAGCATGGCCCCCTACCGTCTATCCCCACCCCCATGGGGTCAGCATGGCCCCCTACCGTCTATCCCCGCCCACCGGGGGCAGCATGGCCCCCTATGGTCTACCCCCCTGGGGGCAGCGTGGCTCCCTACGGTCTATCCCCCCCCGGGGGGCAGCATTGCCCCCATGGTCTCTTTGCCTAGTTATCTGTAAGTGTGTGTCTATGCTTGTGGCCTGGCCCCCCCTCACTAACTCCCTCTCTTTCTCTCTCTGTGTGTCCGTCTGGCTGCGTCTGTGGGGGTGTCCCTGGCAGAAGAGCACACGATGGAAGGTGAGTGACCCCTTTGCATTCTCTATGCTGGCTGTGGATGGCATGGGTTGGGGCCATGCTACAAGAAGCAAATTCATGTCTTGCTTTGGGGGGGCTGTTTCCTGCTCCCTCGCCCTGTGGGGGTCCACTGAGAAGTGCCTGGACTTGGGGGGCTCCTGGGTGACTGGGTTGGGGTTCCCCTGTGTTCCAACAGCGCCCTAGCTCTGTGCTCCCCCTACATGATGGTGAATTGGATCCCAAGGGGTCACTTACTGCCGGGGTGTCTGTCTCGGGTTGCCCCTACAGCCAGGCATCACCAGTTGTCTTGGGGTCCCCCCAGCCCTCCAGGGTTTGTCTCGGTGTGGGGGGTAAGAGCACAGTCTGTCTCTGTGGCTGTTTGCCCCACGTGAGGAGGGGTCATACACCGCTTTGTCGCTGGGGCGGAGTGGGGGTACATGCTGGATCCTGTGTGTGACCGAGGGGGTTGGGGAAGGACTGGATCAGAACCGAGATATTGGGGTGGAGAGCTTCCCAATCCCCACAAACAGCCCATAGAGCCCCCCCACTGCTCTCCTAGACTGGAATAGTCTGTAGGGGGCGATCCTGCCCTGGGGGTGGAATAGACTGCACCACACAAATTAGAAGGCACCCCCACTTCTGTGGCCTTCCCAGCCACCATGCTCTCCTTCCTGTCCCCAAGCCCCTCCTCCCTGGGCTCTGGACCGCCCCCTTTCTCCCTACTCCTTGAGGGGTTGTCTCGCTTGTGGATGTAGCCTTGGCATTTGAGGCCAGGGTTGTGACCTCAATTTGATTGTGATTTTTGTGGAGCTTGTCTAAGAGACCAGGGAGGGGGGTGGTATGGGGAGGGGGTGTTGCCCTTGTCTGTCCCCCATGCAGTAATTGGGGGATGGGTTGCACGGGGAGTTAAAGGGGGCAGGTAATGTGATTCCTATGGAGGGATTGTTGGGTGGGGGTGCTTTGGTGTGTCAGTATAGTGCGTGTGTGCTGTGTGGTGGGGGCAGTGCATGGAGGTGAGTCTGTGGAGGTTGTGTGCAGATGTGAGTGCATGTGGGAGGTGTGGGGTGGGTATGTGGTATGTATGACTGCATTGTGAATGTGTGTACAGTGAGCATACACGAGCACTCTGTGTGTGTGCATGTTCAGAGTGCAAGTGGTGTGTGTGTGTACTCTCAGTGTGTGTGAGTGGTGTGCGTGTGTGTGCTCTGAGTGCGAGTGGTGTGTGTGTACGCTCAGAGTGTGTGTGTTTGTGTGTGTGCGTGCTCTGAGTGCGTGAGTGGTGTGTGCATGCTCAGAATGCAAGTGGTGTGTGTGTCTGTGCAGAGTGCGTGAGTGGTGTGTGTGTGTGTGGTGTGCGTGAGTGGTGTGTGTGTGTGTATGCAGAGTGCATGAGTGGTGTGGGCGTGCGTGCTCAGAGTGCGTCAGTGGGGTGTGTGTGTAAGTACAGTGTGTATGTGTGCTCTGTTGGATGTTGATGTGTGTTGTGTTGCTTGTAAATACAAGTTGTGTCTGTAAGGGGTGTGTGTGTTTTATATTTGATTTCTCAGTTGTGGTCCCAGATGGGAAAGGCACCTGATCCCCATGGGGGAACCCGCCCCCCCCAACCCATCTCCCCATCGCCTCGCCCAGTTACCAGGGCCAAGAAGGCATCCCAGAATATCTAGGGAGTGCAACTCCAAACCCTGCCCCCTCCCCCACAGGATCCCTGTATGAACAACTCCTGTGCCGGGGGCTGCATCTCAGTGCTGGGCAAGGGATCCTAGCATAAACGGCCCTGCAGCCCACCCCAAAGGCATCTGCATCTCAGCACTGGGTGAGGGATGCCTGTATAAATATCCCCGGCACCTCATTCCCACACACTGCTCTCCAGCCCCACACACACACTCTGCCCCTCACTCCTCTTTTCCCCCAGAGCTTCCCAGCAAGTTCCTACACACACTGGGACTGGGTCGTAGCAGGTGCCCCCCTCCAGAGGGGAAAGGCCCCATATCCCATTCCCCGGGCCGCCTCCCTGAACCAGACAGTCCCCGTTCTGTCCCTGGCTCTGCCTGCTGGGTAAATTCATTTTTTCCATTCATGCTGAACCTCAGCTGGGAGCTCAGGGCAGCAGCCATTTCCCTCTCCAAATCCCATCTCGTATTGCATTGGCAGGTGTGTTATTGTAGGGTCTCCTAGGTGTGCTGGGGCTGTGTGGGCTGTTGTGTTACTGTAGGGTCCCCTGAAGCACTGCGGCTACCCTCCCAGGTCTGTTACTGTATGGTCTTCCCAGAACACAGGGGCAGTGCGGCATGCGGAATGTGTGCTGTGCTGTGCTGGGGTGTGTATGGAGGGCAGGGGAGATTTGTGTATGGGAATGGGAGGGCTCTGGGCCCATCGGGGGCTGGGCTTGGGAGGCTGCCCCCCAACGGACTGGTGTGCTCCAGGGAGGAGAGTTTGGGGCTGGATGAGTCAGGGTGTAGATAGCACCCGTTTTGCAAGCAGACCCAGGAGTCCCCAAGCATGGGGGGAATCCAGCCAGTGGCTCCCTGCTCCTTTCCCACAATCACCCTGGCAGCTGGCTGGCTGAGTGCCGCAGTAAATAATGGGCAAGGGAGAGGGGTTGGCAGTTGTGGGGTTCCCAGGGCCTGAGGGGAGCCGTGTGTGTGTGTCTGGGAGCTTAGGGGGGCTCAGGGGACCTGTGAGGGGAAGCCTCTTGCCTGTATTTTCTCTGCCTCCTCCCCCCCACTCGCTGTGTGAGGCTTGTCCCCGAGCAGCCATCTTGAGACAAACCAGCTCAGAGACCATGCTCCCCTCTAACGTGCTCTCTATTGCCCCCATTGCAGAGACCCTGCTCCAGCGTGCCCCACATCCACCCACAGAGATCATGCTGCCTACCCCCATCACAATCCACCCCCCACAGAGACCATGCCCCCCCCACTCCATTGCAAGAGCGGGCTTAGAGCTGGGAGCCAGAACTCCTGGGTTCTAGTCCAGCTCTGGGAGGGGAGTGGGTGTTGCTGGTTGGTGGAGCAGGTTGTGTTTCAGGGTGGGGGCTGGGCACTCTGGGGGCTGCTTCCTTGGAGTGTGATTGTGCCCGTGTCATGAGCAGGGGGACGTTGTGTATCTCTAGTGGAGCCTGGATGCAGTGTGTGTGTGGGAGGGGAATGGGACTAACTCTTTGGGGGGACGGTGTGTGTGTGTGTGTCCCTGCTTGTATCTCCCCCTCCCCCCTTCTATTCTGCTGCTGTGTCGTCGCACAGCGCCTGTGTGGAGTTTGTGTGTGTGGGCGTTTGTGTGTCAGTCTGCCCTTGTATCCTGCCACCATTTTGTCCCTCGGTGGCCTAATGGGGAGAAGGTGACTGGCCGTATGTGTGTGTGACTGGCTGTCTCCCTGGGGTTGTGTAGGGGCACAGCTGTCTGTGTGTGTGTGTCTTTTGGGGGGGGTTACAAATTGTGTGCGTGCACTGACTTTGTGTGTGTGCGGGGGTACAAACTGTGTGTGTGTGTGTGTGTGTGTGTGTGTGTGTGTGTGTGTCCTGGCACCCTCTGGTGCTGTGTGCTGCAGTGCGGGGGACGGACAGGCATCTGTGCTGGGGAGATAAGATTTAGCAGCATGGTGACTTGATGCCGTGTCTGCTCAGAACGGGGAATCGCCAAAGAGAGGGGTGGGGACTTGGGTGCTGCAGCCTCCCCCTCTCACTGGGTGAAGAGGCAGGGGGCATAATGGCAGGGTGAGTGACGTTATAGGGGAGGCACTTGGTTTGCACAGACAAGAGTATGGGCACAGTAGCCTAGGTATCATGTGCGCAGGGGTGTAGAACCTGTGCCACTGGGCATGGGGGGCTGCACACATGTCAGTGCACACAGACACTCGCCTCCCATGCATTGTGTGGGTATAGAATAGGTGTGCAAATGTGCCATGTGGAATATAGCCCTCCTGCGTGTTTTCTGTGCATTTCCCCCCTGCTTGTGGGTGAATGTTTTGCATGGAACGTGCCTCTCCCGTGTGTTTGGCTCGTGTGGCACATGTCTGTGTGTAAGCATGTTGGATGCATGATGTGCTTCCTGAGTATTCTGTGTGTGTATATGTGTGAGCATGCCATGTGGAACATGCACCTCCGGTGGTTTCTGTGTGTGCAGAGTATGGCTGTGGGTGAATGTGTTGGAGCACCCCCCTTTCCTGTGTTCCCCATGTGTGGGATGAGAACATGCATACAGTTGTGCTCTGCTTAGCCATATATGGACACACACAAAGAACATGCCACCTGTGGAGCCTGCATATGTCTGCATGGGAAATGAGATGCCTGTCTCCTCTGCATGCATTGTGTTTGGAGCAGGTGCTGCCCATGGGGGTGTGCATGTCTCTGTGTATGTGCTTGTATGTTCATGTCTGTGTGAGTGCGTGTGTATATTGCCTGTCTTTTGAACCCACACCACCTGTGTGCAGAGTCTGTACGATAGGCCCCACCTTTCCCTTGCGTGTGCAGAGAAAGCAGTCCTATGCATCCTTTGGCCCGCACATCATTGGCATGAAAGATGTGCACATGCTCACATGCATGTGCACACACACCTCTACCATGCCTCCTCTGGCTCCTTGCACCTCCCATCCATGCCCCACAACCCCCCACCCCTCCCACACAATGAATTTCCCTTTCCTGGCTCTCCCCATTTGAAGGCTGGGGCATACAGCTACAGCTCCCACCCCATTAGTCCATGACTCCCAGTCCCCCTGCCCTTATTCCCCCCAGCGTCCAAACTCCTGAGGGCCAATGGTCTTGTGTTATGCTAATGAAGGGGGGCATTGGAACCAATGGGCTGGTGTTTTGCTAATGAAAGGGGTATTAGAACCAGTGGGCTGGTGTTATGCTAATGAAAGGGGCCATTGGAACCAATGGAGTATCAATATGCAAATGAGGGAGATTGGAACCAATGAGCTCGTGTTATGCAAATACCTGAGCTGTGATTTGCATTATTTGGGGCCCTGCACTGTTATTAATCTCCCGAGCGGCGGCTCCATGCCGATTACGAGCCTGTCATTAACCGACATGATCCGAGACAATGCAGGGCATGTTATCTGGGCGCCTGGGCTAGGCCAGTGGACGGGGCCATTAATCACCCTCCACCCCACTAGCGAGGCTGCTGTGGGCAAGCACAGGCTCCTTTGTACATGAGTGGGTGGGCATGTGTAGCGTGCCCACACGTGTGAGTGCATGATGGTGTGAAGGATCGGATCAAGGTGTGAGGGGACCTACCGAAGTGTGTGCGTGTGGCATACAGATGTATGTGAATGGGTGTGTAAGGGCACGAGGGAGGATGTAAGGATGTGAGTGTCACAGGGTTTAAGGCCAGAAGAAACCACCTGATCTGTATAGCACAGGCCAGCACCCACACACCAAACCCAGCACCTGCAATGAGACCAAAGCCCATCGGAGAATAGACTGTTCTGTGCCACAGGCAGAGAAGAGGAGGGACCAGAGTGCGCTAGGGCCTGAGGCTGATGAAGTGAGAAATACCCAGGTGATCTTGGCAACCGACCTGTGCCCACACACTGCAGAGGAAGGCAACACCCCGGGCCCTGCCAATCTGACCTGCGTAAAATTCCTTCCTGACCCCACATGGGCCACCAGCCAGAGCCTGAGCATATGAGCAAGAACGAGCCAGCCAACACCTGGGCAGAGAATGCTCAGTGCCACCTCAGAGTCCTGGCCCTCCCCACCCAACGTCCCATCTCCAGCCATGTGCAAGGCTGTGTGGCATATTCAACAGTGCATGTGTCACTCTGTGACTGTAACGGTGCGTGTGCATGCTGCAGATGGTGAATGTCGGGGCAGGTGCAAGCCCATGTAGGAGCATGTTGTACATGTACCAGGATGTCCTGGTGTGTGTGTGTGTCTGTGTGTGTGTGTGTGAGAGATACCCCAGTATGTCACCATGTTCTGTTGTATGTGTGTTTGGCATGTGTTGGCATGTTGGAGTGTGTGTGTGGTGTATGCCCGTATGTGACAGTGTCACTGTGTGTTTGTGTCCATAGGCTAGGCAGGTGCACATACATGAGAGGTGTGTACTGTGTGTGTGTCTGCATGGGGACGTGAAGGTAGGAGTGTGCATGCAAGGGAGGGTCTGTGTAAAGTGAGTGTGTGAGGGAGGGTCGTGTGGCACGTGTGCAAGTGAGGGCCTGTGCGGTGAGTGTCAGGAGGGCACAGGTGCTGGGGGGCCTGGTAGCGTTGGCTGTCTGTGCTCACACAGCTGTGAGCAGTTGCCAGTAAGGAGGCTGGGGTCGGACCCCGGCGGGGGTTGGGTGTGATTTACAGCCTCCCAACTGCCAGAAGCTGCTGCATAATAGAGCTGGGGTCTCCTGGTTAGTGTAGGGGGAGGGTGGCTGGGAGAGCAGGGCTGCAGGTCGGGATTGAGGGGCACCAGCTTCATCCTTCCTTCTCGTGGTGCCAGTGGACACTGTCCTCCCCCCATGGCTTTCTCTCCACAGGGCCCCCGTCCTGCCAGGGTGTTGGGGGGAGGCTGTAGTGTTGGAACAATATGACTGCCACCGTCATGCCTGAGGGATCCTTGGAGCTGGTCTCCATGGTGACGGGAGGAGAGCAGACAGCATCCTAATGTGCCAGGCCTAGGCCTATGGAGGGGGGTGTTTGGGCCTGGCCTCAGCCTCCATGCAGCTTCCACCCCCATCCTTCTTTCCCCTCCCCAGTCCTCCCCCCCCACTGTAGCCCCTACATCTGCACAGAAGCCTGCTGTAGCCCCCCACCCACCTTCCCAAGCTCCCCGCAACTGTGGCCATGAACTCTTCACCCACTGTAGCCCTCACAGCCCCAAGCTCCTGCTCCACACAGAGACTCCCCCCGGCAGTGTGTCCCCAACTTGCAGTCTGGGGGAGTCAAGACTCTGGCTGCAGTCGGCCCCCAGTAGCCAGGTGGCCAGTTGGGATGTCACTGAGCAGCACGGCCTACTGGGAATCAGGCTGATACCCAGCAGACTCATTTCACATCACCCTGTGGAAGATGGTGAAGGGATAGCAGCTTCGTATCACCCACACTGCCGCCAGCCACCCCCGCCTCGGATCGGAGCTGGTGCTTTCCAGAGGGTGGGTTCTGTCCCTGGCTCTGGGAGGGTAGTGGGGTGTAGTGGTTAGAGCAGGACTGCATGAGTTTGGAGCCAGGACTCCTGTCTTTGAAGGTCAAACTCTCCTGCCCCCGCAGGGTATAAGCCCTACAGGCTGCAAGTGGGTGCCTCTGTGATAGGTAAGGGGGAGCATGTGTCTTGGGGTAGGGCATCTGGGGGTGGGGCAGAGAGGGCTCCATGCCATTTGCATGAAATTGCCTGATGTCTTGGAAGCAGCTGCCTGGCGCGGGGAGAGGAGTGCACACAATGATTAATGACGCAGGAGGTGCTGGGGCGGGCGGGAGAGGAATATTAATGCCTCCTGCTCCTGCCTGCCCATCTTCATCCTTGCCCGCAGGGGAGGGGTGGGAGAGGAGCAGAAGGAGGGTCTGTTTGGGGAATTAGCTACCCTCTGCTCCTGGCCTTCCCACACAGTGGTTCCATACAGTTCCCTCCATGGGAGACAGAGGATTGGGACACTTGGCCTGGTGATCCCCTGTGATCTATCCCCCCCACCCCAATCTATCAGGAGGCAGCATGGGGCCTGGGCAGAGTGGATCCCAGCAGTTGATCCCAGGAGCTCTACCCCCCACACCCTGATCTCTCAGAAGGGAGCACGGAGCCTAGTCTGGGTGAGTCCCAGTGGTTGATCCCAAGGATCTATCCCCCCGAATCTGTCAGAAGACAGTGCAAGTCCTGGGCTGGGTGAATCCCAGCAGTTGATCCCAGGAGATCTATCCCCCACACCCTGATCTCTCAGGAGGGAACGTGGAGGATGGGGTGAGTGGATCCCAGCAGGGGATCCCAGGGGATCTTTATCCCCTGTTTGATCTATTGGAATGGAAGGTAGCATAGGAGCTGGACCCAGTGGTCGATCCCAGGGGATCTATCCCCCCCCAATACAGTGTATCGTTAGGCAGTGCAGAGGCTAGGCTTGTTGGATCCTAGCAGCTGATCCCAGGAGATCTGTTGATTGCCACACACTGATCTATCTGGAGGCAGTGCAGGTCCTGGGCTGGGTGGATCTCAGCAGCTGATCCCCACACCCCAGTCTTCTACGCCACCGCAAACAGACATATGCAGCATGTGAAGCTGAGTTGCAGTGATCAGGCCAGGAACTGAGGTGTGAGCAGGGGAATCTGCCCAAATGCCATGAGCTGCCCCGTTTCCTTTCCAACCCCCCACCCCCATAAGTAGCCAAAATCAGATGGGAAACCAGAGTGGCCATAGCAACGGGCATCTGAACCCTTGTTAGGAGTTAGGGTGGGGCCCCCAATCCTGTCATGCAAGAGGGAGGGGAGTGGGGTGTAGTGGGGTAGAGGAGGCAAGGCTCGGAGCCAGGACTCCTGGGTTTAGTTCCTGACTCTGGGAGCCGAGTGGGGTCTGGTGGGCGGGGTGGGGGTGGGGGTGGGGTTGGGATTCAGGACTCCTGGGATTCACAGGGTCCCTGTCTACTCTAGCAGCCCCTGCTTCCCCAAGGAGGGACGGGCGATGGCCCATGTTGGGGGAAGCTCATGTGAGGTTGTACCTGGCCTTACCCCTTGTTTGGAGTCTCCCACCCTGCAGGGTAAGCGATGACTCTGAGGTATTGTAACTGCCCCCCCACGCTGCCATGCATGAGGGTCACATCTCTTCAATTGGTGTTTCCTTTCTCTGTGTGCTGGGGGGTGCCAGGCTAGGGTGGCAAAAATGCCCAGGAGCAGCAGGTGTTGGAGGTGCAAGGGTGCTTGGCAGCGAAGCTGTTGGGTGTTGAGTGACTCTCCGCTGGTGCCGGAACAGCCACCCGTGTTCCTGCGGGGTGACTCTGATTTGCCCTGGGGTGAGCACGAGCGGAACCAGCCCCAGTGAGTGCCATGGGGTTACTCTGGGTCTAGGCTGGGTGGGCGAGAGGGGAACCTGCACTGGTGGCTGTAGCGGAGTTACTCCTGATTTTCACTGTGTGTGTGTGTAGCTCCTCTGGCTTTGGCGGTGTTCCTGTGTCAGACTGGCGGAGGGGAAGAGCAATCAGCACTACTGCCTTCCCTGGAGTGACTCCTGGTTTACACCAAGGTGACCAAAAGGGTAATTCGCTCCACTAACTTCCATGGAGTGACTCCTGATTGACACCTGTACATAGCTCTTCTCATTGTGATGCAGTTAGCCCTGCTTCCCACTGGGCTGCGGGAGGGGAAAATCCTCCCCACTGACTGCCCGGGAGTTTGTTCCTCTTGATTTACACTGGGGGCAGCTCCTCTCGCCTGACTGGGCTCACTCCTGAGTCACTAGGGGGGTGCGAGAGGCCAGTCAGTCCCCAGCTAGCCCTAGTGACCTCCCACCACTAACCCCCTTGCCTCCCAAAGCAGCAGTAATCTCCAGCTCTTCCTGCAGGACCCTCCGGCACCAAAGGCAACATCGTCCCTTACATGCCTTCTCAGGCCTTGGTTTGTGTCTCTTTCTTCATTGTTATTTTTTCTTAATTTTATTGTTTAACCGGAAAAAAAAGAAGCATTTCCCCGTCTCTCTGCCACAGAGGGGCCCCGAATGCTTTTTTTTTTTTTTAAAGAGACTAATAAAGACCCCTCCCAGACTCTCTTCTGTCGTCCTCTTTCAATTTCAGTTCGATCTGTCCGGGCTTTTGAGTTCTCTCTCTCTTTTTCCTTCCCTTTCTTTTTTTTGTTCACTCCGTTTCGGCATCCGAACCCCTTTTCTCTCTCTCTCTCCTCCCACCCCTTTTCTCTCCCCCTGGGGCCTGGATGTCTGTCACAAGTTAAAAACAGCTTTTAAATTGTGGCAAAAAGATTAAACCCTCCTTTTTTCTGTGCGTTTATATGACTAGTCTTTTTTCTTTCTTTCTTTTTATCTTTTCCTCTCCCCTCAAGGTCCTGCTCATCTGACGTTAAACAGCCAAGGTATGACACTTTACCTTTGTTATTTTCACCCCAACGAACAGAAGTTTTAATTTCCACTCCTCCCTTCTGATCTTCCCACCATCCCTCCTTCATTTCTCTCTTCCGGTTATTTTTCTTCCCTCTCTCCCTCCCTCCCATCCGCTTGATTCATCTCTCGACTCGCGGTGGTTTCTGCCATGGTCCCAGATGTTTTGCTTGGACAGCCGTATTGTACAGCCGGGTGGTGGAGAGTCAAGCATGTGCCAAAGCCAAAAGGATAAAACTAGTTTTCCTGCAATGTGAAGCAGGGGCAAACAGCATGTGGCTCAGGGCGATGCTCTGATTGTTAGCAGCCGTGTCTATGGTGATGGCTGTGGGGGGATTTTGAAGGCAGGGGATGGACCGCTGAGCCAGGAGGAAATCAGCATAGCTGTGTTGAAACCAGCTGAAGTGTGCCGATTTGCACCAGCCTGGGATCTGGGCCTCTGCTTTTTAACTTGTGTTTGCTTAGCATTGCTTGTGCGCAGTTAGTGATGATGCACAAGGGCGCCTGTGTGTGGCACATAAGAGGAAATCGACCTTTGCACTGATACACAAGGGTGTCTGTGAGTGTCCCGGCGGTACGGACCCTCGCACTGAGACATGAGGGCATGTATGTGTTGACTGGCGCTATGGATCCTAGCAGTGAGACATGAGGGCATGTGTGCGTGTCCTGGCAATACAGACCCTTGTAGGGGGACACGTGTCCTGCGTGTATCCCTGTTGGTACAGACCCTCATGCTGAGACACACGGGGGTGTGTATGTTTGAACTGGCGGTACGGCCCGTGGCAGCGAAACATGAGGGCGTGCCTGTGTGTCCTGACTGTATGGAGCTTGAAATGACACATGAGGGTGTGTACGTGTTGTGGTGGTACAGACTCTCACACTGACACACAAGGTCATTTGTGTGTCCCAACTCTCAGCAGAATAGATCCTTTCACTGAGACATGAGGGTGTGTGCATCTTGCCATGTTACAGACTCTCACATTCAGACGGGGGTGTGCACGTGTGTGTCCTGGTGGTATGGACCCTTGAGATGTGAGGGTATGAGTATGTGCACCTTGGCGGAATGGAACCTCCCACTGATACCCGTAGATGTGTGCGTGTCCCTGTGTTACAGACCCTTGCACTGAGAAATGAGAGCATGGATATATACCAGTCTGTTCTATGGACCCTCACACTGAGACACGGGATTGTGTGTGTGTGTTCTGGTTGTATGGACCCTTGAAATAAGGCATGAGTGTCTGTGCGTACTGGGGTACGAACCCTCGCACTGAGACACGAGGGTGTGCGTGTGTATTCCGGTGCTTCAGAACCTCGCACTGAGATGCAAGGGTGTGCACATGTGTCCCAGGGTATGAACACTCCCACTGAGACAGGAGGGTTTGCGTGTGTGTCTCGGGGGTATGCACCATCCACTGAGACAGGAGGGTGTGTGTGTGTGTCTTGGAGGTAGCAACCGTGACACTGAGACAAGAGGGTGTGTGTGTGTGGTGTGTGTCTCAGATGTATGGTCACTCCCACTGAGACAGGAGGGTGTGCATGTGTGTCTCAGGTGTATGAATGCTCCCACTGAGACAGGAAGGCGTGTGTGTGTCTCGGGTGTATGAGGGCTCCCACTGAGACAGGAGGGCGTGCGTGTGTGTCTTGGGTGTATGAATGCTCCCACTGAGACAGGGTGCGTGTGTGTGTCTCGGGGTATGAACTCTCCCACAGAGACAGAGGTTGTATGAAGGCTCCCACTGAGACAGCAGGGTGTGCGTATGTCTCGGGTGTATGAACACTCCCACTGAGACAGGGTGCGTGTGTGTGTCTCGGGGGTATGAACCCTCCCACTGAGACAGGAGGGTGTGTGTGTGTGTGTGTGTGTGTCTGGGGGGTATGAACTCTCTCAATGAGACAGGAAGGTGTGTGTGTGTGTCTCAGGTGTATGAATGCTGACACGGAGACAGGAGGGTGTGTGTGTGTGTGTCTTGGGAATATGAACTCTCTCAATGAGACAGGAAGGTGTGTGTGTGTGTGTGTCTGGGGGGTATGAACCCTCCCAGTGAGACAGGAAGGTGTGCCTCGGGGGTATAAATCCTCTCGCTGAGAGAGGAGTGTGTGTGTGTGTGTGTGTGTCTCTCTCTCTCTCTCTCTCTCTCTCTCTCGGGGCCATGAACCCTGACACTGAGACAGGAGTGTGTGTGTGTGTGTGTCGGGGGTATGAATCCTGACACTGAGACAGGAGGGGTGTGTGTGTGTGTGTTTCGGGGGTATTAACTCTCCCACTGAGACAGGAGGGCGTGTGTCTTGGGTGTATGAACGGTCACACGGAGACAGGACAGTGTGAGTGTGTGTGTGTCTCGGGGGTATGAATGCTCCAACTGAGACAGGAGGGTGTCCATGTGTGTGTCTCAGGGGTACGCACTCTCCTGTTGACACAGAGGGTGTCCGTGTGTGTCTCAGTGCTATGAACCCTCTCACTAAGACAGGAGGATGTGTGTGCGTGCGCGTGTGTGTGTGAGTCTTGGGGGTATGAACCCTCCCACTGAGACTGGAGGGTGTGTGTGTATGTCTTGGTAGTATGAACCCTCCCACTGAGACAGGAAGGTGTGCCTAGGGGGTCTGAACCTTCTCACTGAAACAGGAGTGAGTGCGAGTGTGTGTGTGTGTCTCGGGGCCACGAACCCTGACACTGAGACAGGAGGGTGTGTGTGTGTGTGTCTCGGGTGTATGAATGGTCACACTGAGACAGGTGTGTGTGTGTGTCTGTCTCGGGGGTATTAACTCTCCCACTGAAACAGGAGGGTGTGCTTGTGTGTTTGTGTGTCTCGGGGGTATGAACGCTCACACTGAGACAGAAGGATGTGTGTGTGTCTCTGGGGTATAAACCCTCACACTGAGACAGCAGGGAGTGCGTGTGTGTCTCGGGGGTATGAACGCTCACACTGAGACAGGAGGATGTGTGTGTGTGTCTCTGGGGTATAAACCCTCACACTGAGAGAGCAGGGAGTGTGTGTGTTCTTGGGGGTATGCACCTTCTGTGACATTCCCTTGGTGTTATCTGGACCGGTGATCCACTAGGTCACTCCAATCCTCGACTCTGGGAGCCAGCCTTACCCTGCTCTGCTGTGAGAACCCCCACTCCTTGGATGTTCACGCACAGCCTCTGGCATGGAAGCTGCTCCCAGCTACTTGCAACCGAATGACACTAGCCAATATCTCCGGTCCCAGACACAACCGTAGGAACCTCCGTCTTGTAGTGTCCAGTTATGCCCGCTGGACGCTGGAAGCTTATGTGAGTTTGTCAATTTAACAAAGAAATTGATATGTATCAGGCTTGTTATCCCAAGGAGAGTCTCTGACATGCTCCAAACCAAATGCACTGCTTCAGGTAGAATAAACAAACACATTTATTAACTACAAAAGATAGATTTTAAGTGATTATAAGTCAATGCATAACAAGTCAGATTTGGTCAAATGAAATAAAAGCAAAACGCATTCTAAGCTGATCTTAACACTTTCAGTGCCCTTAGAAACTTAGATACTTCTCACCACAGGCTGGTTGGTTGCCCTTCAGCCAGGCTCTCCCCTTTGATCAGCGCTTCAGTCACTTGGTGGTGGTGTCTGTAGATGGAGGTGGAAGAGAGAGCAAGAGCATGGCAAACGTCTCTCCCTTTTATCATGTTCTTTTTTCCCTCTTGGCTTTGCCCCCCCCCCCCCTTCAGGGTCAGGTCAGCATTACCTCATCGTAGTCCCAAACTGACCAAGGAAAGGGGGGCGGATGACTCACTTGAGAGTCCAACAGATCTTTTGTTGCTGCTTAGGCCAGTGTCCTTTGTTCCTTTGAGGCTGGGCTGGGTTTATCCCATACATGCCCTGATTAGGTGTGAACTGCCCCTCTGTTCCTGGAGAGTTTAGCCTGGGCTTGTTTTAAGCCCCGAGGACACATTTTCAGCCTCATAACTATATACATGAAATTACAACCTATAACATTACTATAACAACAATGCTCAGTGCATCATGAGCCTTCCGAAGACACCCGACATGACAAACTTTGCATTGGATAGGGGTGTTCTCCCAAGATACAGAGTGTCACACCCTCCCACTGAGACAGGAGGGTGTGCGTGTGTGTCTTGGGGGTATGAACCCTCTCACTGAGACAGGAGGATGTGGGTGTGTTTGTCTTGGGGGTATGAATGCTCACACTGAGACAGGAGAGGGTGCGTGTGTGTCTCAGGGTTATGCACCCTCACACTGAGATAGGAGGGTGTGCGTGTGTTTCTCGTAGGTATGAACCCTCACTGTGGAAACCTCTGTGCTACAGTTGGGAGCATTCTTCCTAGCTAAACATAACAGTGTATCAGGGTGTAGCATGGTGGCATTTCAGGCCATCTGCCGGACTACAAACCTGCCCTGGGCAGCTAACCCGAGCTACTGTCCCCAGATACACTGCTTTTAGCACGCTTGTTCTAGCAGAGCTAGCACGTGTCTGACTACCCACCCTGGGAAGCACCCTCCCAGTTGCTGTGTAGATGTACCGAGACGTACGTGTGTGTGTGTGTGTGTGTGAGAGAGAGAGAGAGAGAGAGCAGTGTGAACCCTCATACTGACACACACAGTCATGCGTGTGTGTCCTGCTGGTACCAACCCTTGAAATGAGACACGAGGACATGCGTGAGTATCCGGGGGGCGTGGACACTCGCAGTGCGACACGAGGGCATGCTATGTGTCCCTGGCGTACAGACCTGGGAAATGAGAACTGAGCGGGGGGGGGTGTCATGGAGTCCCCGGGCGATGCTCTGGAACTGCTCCCTACAAAGCCAGTCAGGACTCTGGTGAAGTCTCCTCTCTGTGAGCAGACTGTCTTCAGGGCAAGGAGCTCACACGGCTTCACCTTCTTGGGTCTGACCTTTGGAGCATTCAGCATCCTCTGCCCCTCCGTGCGCTTCCCACAGTGAGTCTGCCCTGGCGGGGTCCTGGGGAAACCACAGGGTCCTGCCCCCCCTTCGCAGTCAGACGTGACTCTTAACCAGCCAGTAAAACAGAGGTTTATTAGATGACAGGAACACGGTCTAAAACAGAGCTTGTAGGTACAGAGAACAGGACCCCTCAGCCGGGTCCATCCTGGGGGGCAGCGAGCCAGACACCCACGTCTGCACTTCACTCCACGTCCCCAGTCAGCTCCAAAACTAACTCACTCTCCAGCCCCTCCTCCTCTGGGCTTTGTTCCTTTCCCGGGCCAGGAGGTCACCTGATCTCTTTGTTCTCCAACACCTTTAGCTATCACCTTGCAGGGGGGAAGGGCCCCGGCCATTAGTTGCCAGGAGATAGAGTGTCGGCCATTTATGTGCACTGGCCCTTTGCTCTGCAACAATCTCACCCTCTAGAGACTTAAAAAATGCATCGGGGAAACTGAGGCACCCACACAGTATTCAGAGGAAACATTAAGAACAGCCCCACTTCATCACATCTCTCCCCCCTTCGAGACCGAACTGAGTGGAGTCACTTTAGCCGGTGACCTGGGGAAGTTCGAACCCACCAACGTTCCCATGGATGCCCCATCATCTCTCCCATTCCTTGGTGGGAGTTACACCAGGCCCTTCCAGTTCCAGGCCCTCCCGTGGGTCTGTTGTGCTTGATGGCGCTTGCAGGCTGCATGTGTGGGAAGGTTTATGCGCCCCATGCCCTTTTGCCACCCCAATACCCCTGGGGTTTAAACTGGGATTGGGTCTTTTTCCAGCGCTCCAGTTTGGAGGGCTGCAATTCGGGCTCTCTTGGTTAAGAGCCCCCATCTTGACCTTGGCCACCGTCTGTCACCCGCAGCTCGGCATCAGCCCCTTGCATTTGATGCCGCTACCTCGGAGGAGCGTGGTCAGTATACACAGTAAAGCGCCGCCCAAAAAGATACAGCTGCAGCTTTCTAAGGGCCTGCACCATGGCCAGGCTTTTCTGAGGCCGCATAGTTCTGCTCCCGGGGCAACAGTTTCTTGCTCAGGTACCCGATTGGGTGTCTCCCCCCCTCAGCATCGGCTTGCATAAGCACCGTGCCCAGCCCTGCGTCTGAGGTGTTGGTGAACACTGCAAAAGACTTGGCAAAGTCTGGGTTTACCAGATTTACCGGGCCCTGGATTAGAGCCTCCTTCAGTATACACAGAGCCCTCTGGCACTGCTCGGTCCAGACCACCTCGTCTGGCTTACTCCTCTCACATAGCTCAGGGATGGGGGCAGCTAGGGGGCTAATGTGGGGTACAAACCTCCGGTAGCACCCCGCCATCCTGATAAAGGCCTGGACTTGTTTCTTGGTCTGGGGAATGGGCCAATCTCTGTGTGACGGCTTGGATCACAGAAACCCCCTTGGGCGCTGCCACCTGATGTACCAAGACTACTTCTATTTCTGTTTTCCCTGCCAGCTCAGTGGCTCCAGCACCCTGTGTTGCTGAAGCCAGACACACCCGTCTGCTCCAACACAGACCCAGGGTCTGAATTACCTGCCCCAAAGCTGCAGGTTTACCTGAAAACAGCTCACAGAAGTGTGCTTGTCTTTAGCACTCAGATGCCCAACTCCCAATGGGGTCTAAACCCAGATAAATCCGTTTTACCCTGTATAAAGCTTATGCAGGGTAAACTCATAAATTGTTCGCCCTCTATAACACTGATAGAGAGATATGCACAGTTGTTTGCTCCCCCAGGTATTAATACATACTCTGAGTTAATTAATAAGTGAGGCCCGTGGGCTGTTGAATGGCTGGATCACATCTAAAGCCAGCATGTCCTTGACCTCTCTCTCCAGGTTCTGGGCTGTTTTCCCAGTGACTCTGAACAGGGAACACCTGATGGGGAGATTGGCTCCCACCTCAAGGAAGAGATCCACCAGGGGATCTTCCCCCTTCCCCTCCCAATCCTCCCTTTCCAGGTCCAGGGGTCCCCTCACTCTCCTCCCATACAGCAGCTTGAAAGGGAAGAACCCTGTGGATTCCTGGGGCACCACCAGCTGCCTCCCGATTCCCCACAGTTCTACTTCCCCTTGGGGAGCCCATTCCCGGTACAGGAATACCTTCTCCCGCAGGAGTCTGTCCCTGCAGCCTTCCCCAAGGGGGTTTGCAGCACTGCCAGCAAGTTCCCTCAGCTTCTCCAAGGAGGGATTCTTTTGCAGCTCGGTCTGGAATTCAGTTGCTGAGGAAGGGAGTGGGATCTGTTCCCTCTCGCTGGCTAGGCCTGGGGTCACAGCCCCCCTTAGCCCTGTCCCTGGTAGCTTCCTCCCTGCCATGGAATCACTTCCCAGCAGCACATCTGGACCAGGCAAACCTGGTTGGCAGCTGACCTGCCCTGCATGTGTGTCCCCCCACTCAGCTGGGGTCTCAGCTCCCACTATGCTCAGCGCTGCCCTTGCTGTCCCAGTGAGGGTAGGCAGCGAGCTCTCTGCTCTCCTTACAGCATCAGAGCCAGCGTGAGCCCCCTTTCCAGTGTGCAGGGGGGCGGGGAGCATCTCTCCATCCCACTTAGCCCCAGGTGTCTGGTTACAGGTAGGCAGGTATCCTGAGCCTAGCAGCTCCTCCCCCCCTGCCAGCCAGGTCATTTGCATTTTCACTGACCATTTTCATCTTAGCCAATTGGTTCCCTGGATTCAAATCCTCGGCCGTTACAGGAGCAGGGCCTGGATCCTGTCCCACAAAGACACAGTCATCCCCCAACAGGGCCTCACAGCCGATATCCTAGAGAGCCCCAACTACCAGCCAGCCCGACCCCTCCTGGGTCTCCACAGGGATCCGGGCCATAGGCAGGGCGAGGCCTTCATCCCGGGGACCTTCACCCAGGTCACACAGCCCTCAGCATCTGGTGAGGCTGCACCACCCGGGGCCTGACAACAGTTCTCTCTGTCCCAGGGTCTCGCCACCCCAGGCATGTCTCCCCATTGACCCCCACCTTCTGCTCCCACTGGGGGTCCGAGGGGCCTGAGCCCAGAAGACTCCATGCAGACATATAGGCCGGGGCCAGGAGTGGAAGCCTGTCCTCCACCCCACCCATCTGGCTGACAGTGTCTATGGCCTTGGGACCCAGCAAAGGAGCTAGATACTGGAGCTTTTCCGCAGGGTGCCCCTGGTTCAAATCACCCACCTGCTCGAAGGCAGTGCGGTGGGCATTCACATCCCTCCCCTCCTTAACCAGGGGCAGCAATTTAGTATCAAGGTTCCCGGCGGAACTGGCACCCCGGGGTCTATCCCCACTCACCCCTGGGAAGTCCCCTATGCCTCTCCGCTCCACCATCACCAGTCCATGCTGCTGCTGCTTCTCCTGCAGCTCTTTCTCGGGCTCTTGCTGTCTCTCACGGTCCTCTCGCGCTCTAGGACTCAGCTCCAATCCCATCCGTCTCCGATCCCCTGATGGGGAACCCAATCGTGAAGACCCCCGTCTGGTTGGGGACCAGACTCTTGGGGATGTCTTGCTACCACTCCAGCTGCTCCCAGATCCTCTTGTAGCCCCATCTGGGTCAGAAATCTGCTCCTTAGAGCGGTCCTCATCCTCCAGCTGCACGATTAACTGGGCCTTGGTGAACTTCCCAATGCGTAACCCTCTCTTTTTGCACAGGATTACAGTGTCCTTCTTGAGGAGATGGTGATAGGCCATCACTTCACTGTTCCAAGTTGCTTTGGTCTCACAGGCCTGTGTGCTCTTAGCTCCCCCATGGTTTCCAGGAAGACCCCTAGTGTGCCAGCCCTTCTCGAGGTCACCACCTCTTTGCCAGGGTCGAGCTGCAGACTCCTCCGCCCCTGGGACCGCTCGCTTCAATTCCCAGGGGAACCCTGTCACTGCAAAAGTCCTCCTCGCTGGTCACACACTCCTAGGAGTTAATCGCCCCCCGAAACAGTCCCTCTCAGAGCCTTCAGCACGCCTGGTCCTTGTTATCCCCCCTTCATTTTACTGCTCCCCAGTCACTTACTGCAAGAAGCGCCATCCATGGCAGTACATCCCACCGCTACCACCAGTTGTCACGGAGTCCCCGGGCGATGCTCTGGAACTGCTCCCTGCAAAGCCAGTCAGGACTCTGGTGAAGTCTCCTCTCTGTGAGCAGACTGTCTTCAGGGCAAGGAGCTCACACGGCTTCACCTTCCTGGGTCTGACCTTTGGAGCATTCAGCATCCTCTGCCCCTCCGTGCGCTTCCCACAGTGAGTCTGCCCTGGCGGGGTCCTGGGGAAACCACAGGGTCCTGCCCCCCTCTTCGCAGTCAGACGTGACTCCTAACCAGCCAGTAAAACAGAGGTTTATTAGATGACAGGAACACGGTCTAAAACAGAGCTTGTAGGTACAGAGAACAGGACCCCTCAGCCGGGTCCATCCTGGGGGGCAGCGAGCCAGACACCCACGTCTGCACTTCACTCCACGTCCCCAGTCAGCTCCAAAACTAACTCACTCTCCAGCCCCTCCTCCTCTGGGCTTTGTTCCTTTCCCGGGCCAGGAGGTCACCTGATCTCTTTGTTCTCCAACACCTTTAGCTATCACCTTGCAGGGGGGAAGGGCCCTGGCCATTAGTTGCCAGGAGATAGAGTGTCGGCCATTTATGTGCACTGGCCCTTTGCTCTGCAACAATCTCACCCTCTAGAGACTTAAGAAATGCATCGGGGAAACGGAGGCACCCACACAGTATTCAGAGGAAACATTAAGAACAGCCCCACTTCGTCACAGTGTGCATGTGTTCTGACGGCATGTAACCTGACAGTGAGACAGGAGGGGTTGTGTCTGGGAGCTATAGAGCCTCGTACAGAGAAATGAAGGTATGTGTGTGGCGTGCACCCTTGCCACGAGCACAAGGGTCTGTGCGTTTCCCAGTGGCATGGACCATCACACTGAGACAGGAAGGCATATGATGGTTTTGTGGCCATACGGATCCTTGCACTGACAGACAAGGGTGTGCCTGTGTATCCCAGCAGAACAGACCCTTGCACTGAGAAAGAAGGGGGTGTGGGTGTGTTCTCCTGGCGGTAAAGACATGAGGGAATGCATGTGTGGTCTAGTGGTACAGACCCTCAAAATGAGATACAAGGGAGTGCGTGTGTGTCCCGATTGTATGGACCCTCACACTGAGACATGAAGGTGTCCCTGGTACATACCCTTGCACTCACACACGAAGGCTCAGCTGTATCTGGTTGGTAAGTACCCTTACACTGAGGGATGTGAGAGTGTATGTTTGTTTCCCAGTGGTGTGGAAGAGGGCTTGCGTGTGTGTATCCCTGTGGCACAGACCCTTGCAATGCCACACGAGGGTGTGTGTGTGTTCTGGTTGCTGACTCTCACACTCAGACGGGGATTGCATGTGTGTATCGGTAGTACAGACCCTTGAAATGAGATGCGTGTGTTTCCTGGTCACACTCTGACAAGCGAGGTGTGTCCCGGCAGTATGGATCCTCACACACAGAGATGAGACATGTGACCGTCCCTGTGGTATGGACCATCGCGCTGGGACACAAGGACATGCATGTGTGTCTAAGCAGTATGGACCCTTGAAATGAGATGCAAGGGTGTGGATGTCTGTAATAGTGGTAGGGACATTCACAAGGGCATGTGTATGTGTTCCAGCAATGCGGACCTTCGCGCTGAGACAGGAGGGCATGTGTGTATGCATGCCAGGACTTTACTAACCATTGCAGTGAGACACGAGGGAGTGCATGTGTGTCCTGGCACTACAGCCCTCGCACTGAGACATGAGGACGTGTGTGTCCCAGTTGTACGGACCCTCAAAATGAGATGCAAGGGTGGGTGTGTTTCCTGGTGGTACAGAATCTCACACTCAGGAGGGCATGTGTATGGGTCCCAGTGATATGAACACTCGCACTAAGGCACGAGGGCATGTGTGTGTATCCTGGCTGTACGGACTGTTGTAGTGAGGCATGAGGATGTGTGTGCAGCTCCCGGTGATGTGTACATTCACAGTCAGACACACAGGCCGACTTGTGCATCCTGGCAGTGTGATCCCCTCACTGAGACATGAGGTGCCTGTGTGTTTCCTGTTAGTCCACTCTGAGCATTGAGACACAAGGGCAGCATGTGAATGTCCTGGCAGTACAGACCACTGCACTCCGATAGAAGGACATGTGTAGGTGCTCAGGTGGTACGGTCCTTTGCACTGAGATAGGAGGGTGTGCTGTGTGTCCCCGCTGAAAGAACCCTTTCAGTGATACATGAGGGTGTGCATGTGTGCCTTGGTGGGACAGACCCACACAGTCAGATAGAAGGGTGCAGATTTATGTCTAAGTGCAGACCCTCGCATTGATTGTTTGTTCTGGATGTACTGACCCTCTCAGTGAGACACAGGGGTGTTCCTGTGTAACATGCTTGTACGGACCCTCTAAATGAGATGGAAGGCAGGCGTGTGCCTCCCAGCGGTACAGACCCTCACACTCATGGGTGACCTGGTGGTATGAGCCCATTATGCACGGAGACAGGGGGCATGCCTGTGTATCTTTCACAGCGAGACATAAGAACGTGTTTTGTGTCTCCCGGTGGTATATGTACTCACAGACAGACACAAGGGCCTACGTATGCTTGTGTCCTGGCACTACGGCCCACGCACTGAGACCTGAACACACGCGCCTGAGGCGTGTATGTTTCCTGTTAGTCCATCCCTACCACAGTTGTGACAGCATGCATGTGAGTGTCCCAGCAGCATGAGCCCCTACCCTCAGCCACAAGCATGTGTGTGTTTGTGTTTGTGTTCTCGTGGTATAGATCCCGGGTATGCATGTGTGTCCTGGCAGTATGAACCATTGAACTCAGACACGATGTGCATTTGTGTCCTAATTGCCCATATCATCGCATTGGTGCATGAGGACATACGTGTGCCGTCAGCAGGGACTCTCTCACTGAGATGTGAGGGTGTGCACGTGTGTTCTGGTGGTACGGACCCCGGCACTAAGACACACGGACATGCATGTGTCTTCCGGCAGTGTGGATCTTCTCACTGACATGTGAGGATGTGTGCACACACCCTGGCTGTACGGACAGTCACAGTGAGACTCAAGGGAGTACATGTGTCTCCTGGCAGTACGGACCCTCAGAATGAGATGTGAGGGTGTGTGTGTCATTCCTGGCGATAGAGAATCTCACACTCAGACAGGAGGGCGCGCATGTGTGTCCCTGTGATATGGATACTTGGACTGAGACATGAGGGCATGTGCGTGTATCCTGGCTGTATGGGCTGTTGTAGTGAGACATGAGGATGTGTGTGTGCCTCCTGGCTGTGCATATACTCACAGTCAGCCATGAGGGCCTATGATTGTGTTCCAGTGGTATGACCCTCTCACTGAGACAGGAGGTGTGTGCGTGTTTCCTGTTGATCCAGTCAAGTGTATTCCCTTGTGTCTTAATGCTCTGAGTGTCCCGTCAGTATGGACCCTTGTGCTGAGATTCAAGGATGTGCATATGTGTGCTGGTGGTGTGGTCTCTTGCAGTGAGATACGAGAGTGTCTGTGTGAGTCCTGCTGGTGGTATGAACCCTCACAGTGAAATACAAGGGCATGTGTGTGTCTCCGGGTGGTATGGACCCTTGCAGTCAGACTGGAGGGGATGGGCAGCAGTACAGACCCTCACAGTGAAATACGAGGGCATGCATGTGTCTCCTAGTAGTATGGACCCTCACACTCAGAGAGAAAGGTGTGTGTGTCTAAGCAGTATAGACCCCTGCAGTGAGACTGGAGAGCGTGTGTGTGTATCCTGGCAGTATGTACCTTCAGACACAAGGGTGTGTGTTTGCGTCCCAGTGGAATGGACCCTCTCACCGATGCATGAAGATGTGTGTGTCCCGGCAGTATGGACCCTCCAAATGAGATGTGAGGGTTTATTTGTGTGTCCCGCTGGTAAGGACTCTAGCAGTGATTCACAAGGCTGTGTAAGTGTGTGTTGCTGGTACGGACTATCACAGTGAGACATGAGGGGGCATATGTGTGTGTCCGGGCAAGATGGATCCTTGCAGTCAGATAACGGGCGTGTGTGCATGTCATGATTGTACAGACCCTTGCAGTAAGACACAAGGGCAAATGTTTGTGTCAGAGCAGTACGGGCCCTCGCACTCATACACGAGGGGTACGAGTCCTGGTGGTACGGACTCTCACAGTGAAACACGAGTGTGACGGAGCAGGGAGCAGGGCGGATTTGACCTGGGAATGTTGCAGGGGAG